>OAMR01000467.1:25538-39007 GCA_900205405.1 Echinochloa crus-galli | reverse complement strand
AAAAAAAATAGGAGTAACCGACAAACTCGGGGATCTTCATATTAATACTAGCTTGACCGTAAGAATTCTAATTCCTACCATTTTATAACAATTCCTACGATTTTATACGATTTTATAGTAATTTATGCTATTTTATAGTAAATCATACGATTTTCTATAAAACTTATAGTAATTTTTGATATTTTTAGTAATTCCTAATATTTTCTAATAATTTTTCGTCTATATAGTGCTTGAGACAGGAGCAAGGGACAAACCTCTGTGGTTATTACGTGTGTGAGTTCATCGATACTTTTGTCGGTCCAGACACGCAAATGACACCAGCTGAATTCGAGGTACCTAAGCAAAAATTAGTTGTGCTCGTTCTTTTTGAAGTCATTATTTCTCATTTCCCTCGATCATGCTTTTGTTTCATTGAAATAAATATGCAGAAATGGAGAATGAAAGATGATCTCATCGAATTAGAACAGGTCAAGGCAATTCAAGAAGCAATATGTGGATTCCTGCTCGATGAAGTCATAACACTACAAGGAACTATTTAATCTGCGACGGAATCCTGGCGACAGTTTCAGAAAACGTCACTATTTTGCCTTGAGCCCAGATAAGCCCAGAAAATTGTGACGTTTTTTCAATTCTGTCACGGTTCGGCCCAAAACACTGTGAAGTTTATACAAATCCGTCACGAACATAAATTAAAAAATTTAATTTATATGACCCAAAACACTTAAAGTGGATGCCTTACGATTGGGCCACCGCACCACTTGTTGTAGATTATGGCATTTTAAAATTTTAATCAGTTCTATTACTGTTTTTCCAAAAAAATTGGTCGGCAGATGGACTCAAACTCCAGACCTCTTCCACGTAAACCAAACGCCTTACCATTGGGATACAGCACGATTTGTGAAGAACGATGGCATTCGTTTATCTTTATACGTTTCCTGTTACCTAAGTTTCACGGTTAGGTCCCTAGCTTTTTGTGTTCAAGTCCCTTCAAGTATTGGAATGTTCGCAATTGGGTCCCTCGCCGGCCGGCGGCTCTGGCACTCAAATTCCGGCGATGTGGGGCCATGACCGTCGACTTGATCTAGCCTACGAGCATCAGGAGCTCACCAAGAGCCTGTAGAGATGCTTAGTGGGGCCGGGGGTGACCGGAGTTGGGCTGCCGGCGGTGGAGCAGATCGGGTGGTCGCCGGCGAGGTCGCGCCGGCGTCTTGGAGCACTGGTGAGCTCGAGGGATGGGTCGGGAAGCTTCCTGGGTCAACGGAGAGTGCGATGGTCGTCTCAGTTTGTGCTAGGGAATTGTTGGTGAGGCTTCCCACGTGGAGGTGGCGGACGGCGGCGCCGGTCAGCGGCGGTGAGGCTCGGGGAGCGGCGGGGGAAGGCTAGGCGGTGGTCGGGTAGCTTCTCTAGGAGGTGAGGAACACGATGGTGGTGACTATTTGGGCCGAAGAGTACTGGAGAGGGCTGCCCATGGTGGGGTGCTCGTGGTGGAGGTGGAGCTCAGGTTGGCTTGGCTCGGCGGCGGTGGAGCTCGGGTTGGCTTGGCGCCGCGGTGGAGCTTGGGTTGGCTTGGCTCGGCGGCGCGAGAGAAGGCTTGGCGCGGCGGGGCAGGGCGGTGGCGCGGCGGGACGGGGACGCGCCGGTGCGCGGGAGAAGGCTTGGCGCGGCGGGGCAGGGCGGTGGAGCGGCGGGACGGGGACGTGCCGGTGCGCGGGAGAAGTCTTGGCGCGGCGGGACGGGACGGGGACGCGCCGGTGCGCGGGAGAAGTCTTGGCGCGGCGGGACGGGACGGGGACGCGCCGGTGCGCGGGAGAAGTCTTGGCGCGGCGGGACGGGACGGGGACGCGCCGGTGCGCGGGAGAAGTCTTGGCGCGGCGGGACGGGACGGGGACGCGCCGGTGCGCGGGAGAAGTCTTGGCGCGGCGGGACGGGACGGGGACGCGCCGGTGCGCGGGAGAAGTCTTGGCGCGGCGGGACGGTGGCGCGGCGGGGCAGGGCGGTGGCGCGGCGGGACAGGATGGGGACGCGCCGGTGTGCGAGATTGTTGAAATTCATCCACGTGGCGCCCTTTGAATGGTAGAGTTCGTCATAGTAACTTGCTGCTCGAGTTGTTTTTCTTTTTAATCTACAATTAAAACTTATAAGTGGTATTTCTCGATCATTGTAACTCCAAACATTGTGATTCTTTTTTCTGATTTTATCTAAAATCAATCTCTATGACTTGATGGCATTTACTTACATGTAAATTGTTATTTATAGAATTTATTATATACATTATCTTTTCCCACTAAAGTATAAAATAGAAAAAGCAAGATTTTGCATAAGACTTGCTAATGTATCTTTATATTTGTCAATGTTATGGTCAAAATAAGGTCATGTAGAAACTTGAGGTGCATATGAGTTGAAACATGTTATGAGGTATTGAAATCTTAAAGTTTGACTTAGAGTTGTAGGAAACAATGTGAGTTCCATCCATTTTATGAGCAATGTATACAAACAACAACAACAACAACAACATAGCCTTTTGTCCCAAGCTAGTTGGGGTAGGCTAGAGGTGAAACCCAAAAGGTCAAAAAAAAAACAGAAAAAGAGTTAGAGGAAAGCAGAAAAGAAAGCAAAGATCACGGCTCAGGCACATTAATTGCTAGTCTCCAAGCGCTCCTATCCATAGCACATACATTTTATGAGCAATGTATGTTATCACTTTATTAAAACCACTTGAGTTTTTTAATGAAAGGATTGTGGACCAAAAATATGTTTCTATGCCAATTCGTAGAATTTTTTGACCAAATTCAAATATCATTGTAATTTTTAAGAGGTAAATTAGAGATAGAAATTTGAGTTGTCTCTAGAAAACAATTGATTTTTTCATCTATCTTCTAGATATGGAGTAACATGGAACGTATAAGCCTAAAAATAATTGTGTAATTTTTCGAATTTTATTAGAGGTACATATAGTTCAATTCTGAATTAATTTCGGTAATCATATAGAAATTCATTTAATGTATAGAAAATAGTAAAATAGTTTCATTTTTTTTGAAATTTCTACTAGACAACTTATGATTTCTGTGCTGCTAGTTACTAAGTTCTAATGATGTGTATTTGATTTCCATGTACTGATGCTTACACTTATGCGTGAAGCTCTTAAGTGAAGTCTGTGCTTACACTTGCATTTATTTGCAGAATAGAGCCCATAGTTATTTGCATGTATCTGTCAAATGTGCTAATTGATTTTAATGATACAGGTACACAGTTTTGGGTTCAGCTAGTGGTAACCAATCTCTTGTATGCTGAGGGGCATAATTCATTCCTCTCTTCTCTTGAAGCCTTCTTTTTGCCGTGGTGTAATCTTTTTGCTGCATTCTTGAGCTGTAGCTCCCCTAATCTGTGATCTACTCATTGGGTGCTGATAGGATCCCGTGGTAGTGTCAGCATCAGGGTCAGGTCCTTGTCTAGTAATCCGTCAGGTAGTTCAGCTTGTGCTTGGTGTGTTTGTGATTTTCTTGCTAGCTAGCTTGCTCGGTGTTGGGTATTGCTGCAGCGTGCTTGTTTAAGTGTGTTTGCCTATTTAGCTGGAAAGTAGTTTAGCAGTAGCTGTTTAGTTCTTGTTTGTATGTGCATCTTGGTATGAAATGTGAGGTATTTATGCTCGATACATGACTCCTGATTTTCCAGTGTATTGTGCATGTTGGTATTGATCAATGAAGTTTCAAAGGCACTAAGCAATTCTTTCATGAAATGTCACTTGATTCCCTCGACATAGTTGCTGTCACTTGTTTTCTTATCAACCTTATGTGCTGCTGATGCTTAATTTGTCTTGTCCTTTTGCAGCTGCGTCAATGTACTGATCACAAATCCAATTTGGGTTGCTGTTACATGAATGCAAGTAAGCATATACAATGTTTAGGCTGCTAGCTGCTAATTCCCAACTATGTATATATGTTTTCAGGCACTAATCACCTGATTCTTTATCTAACAGATCACTGGGATCGTCGGAAGTGTGCTGCAATTAAAAAAGGATGTGACCTGATCTGTTTTTGGAACTTTTGTTCATTCTGTCAAGTGGTGTAGTGTTTTTGGAATTGTAGACATCTGAAAGCATGTGTTATCTGCTTCAATTCCTGATTGTGTTTGCTAGGTTTTTTTTTACCAGAGATTGTATCTGATTTGATGATGTAAGTTCTGTTCATTGAATTTTGGTAATTGGGTTGGAAAACTGTATTCTCTGATAAATAGGCTGAAGATGGTCTAATTTTGCTAATTTTGTGTTGGAATATAATTCTGAAATGGGCTTTGTGGGATGGAAAAGAATCTAAACCGGGCTGTGGTGGGTCAGAATTTTTATGTGCTGGGCTAAAATTGTGGCCACGTCATCGTCCATGTAGGATGCCATGTCATTGTCTAATTCCACGTCATCGTCCCCCTAGGATGCCACATCATCATCCTTGTAGGATGCCACGTCATCGTCCATTAGGATGTCACGTCAGCATCCTCGTCATTGTCCATGTCATTACGTGACATCCTAGTCAGCAGCCATGTCATGTCCTAGTCAACAGCAAAGTCAGGAGCCATGTCACATCCTAGTCAGCAGAATCCGTGACGTTTAATTTCGTCGCTAGAACTGGGCTATGGGTTGGGCTACATGGGCCTCGGGCTAATCTGTGACGGTTAAGATACGTCACGGACCGTGACGTTTATTAAAAAACGTCACCGATTTAATCAATGACGCTCATTCCACCACGAAAATTTAAATCGTCACGGACACTGATTTGCGATGAATTTTCAACAATCTGTGACATAATGATTGCGTCACGGAATAAATAGTTTCTTGTAGTGGTAATATTGTGGCAATGTGCTCGGGTGGCAACTACAGCTGGTGTGCTAACAGGAACATACTAACATGCTGACATGCTGACTTATAGAATGGAATTTGTAGTACATAGTGTGTACGGAGTATCATTGAAGGCTCAAAAAAGAAGTTTCTGAATATTGGTTTACCTGAATAGGAGAAGAGCAAATAGGCAAACAATGCCGTGTGATTCCACAACAATTGTCTTTGCTGGGGAAGGAGTATATAACTTTTGGCTTGACATATTTATTAATAGCCAAGGCCATATCACAAGACTGTAGCCATTTGACTTAACCAGAAACACAAAGATGACACACCATATGATGGTATTTTCTAGCACGAATAATGAGATGAGTACAGAACAACCGCTTTTAGGTGCTGCAAATTCTCACACTGCAAATAATTCTCCTAGCGGTACAAATTAGACACAGAGTACTCACCTTTCATTGTCTCCTTTCAGAGCATGGGGAATTGCCGTTGGTGGGGAATTGCCGTATCTCCGTCTTTCACTGTCTCCTTTCAGAGCGTGGGGATCCCCTGCCGCGGCGATCTTGGTCTGAGCCCGGGGGAACAGGGCCGCGGAGTCCGTCTCGGCGGCGGCGCTCTTCTCTGCGGGCAGGCGCAATCGGAGATGGGCATCGTTAGGAAACGCGTCAAGAAGCGGATCAAGAAACAGAGAGGCGATGCAGGGGGAAGAGGACTCACGGGCTGATGCGGCGGCCCCGCGAGCGGGTGATCCTCCTGGTGGACAGCGGCGACCAGGGCCCCCGGCGTGCGGGCCGCCGCCACGGCGAGGGTTGCGCTCGAAAGGCGGCGACGAAGGGCACGGGACGGGATCCGGCAGCCCGAAGCGGCCCAGGCCGCACGCCGCCCGCTGCCGCGATGGCCGCCCTTGCCATTTCGGGACCTCGGCGCAGCCCACGAGCTCGAATCCCAGGACCCGCCCCGCCGCCCCGGCAGCACGGCGCGCCGCCTCCCTCCCGGTCGCCTCTGCACCTCGAACACCACGGCGCCCCGGTCCACGAGCTCGCGCACGCGTGCCGGCGAGCCACGAGGAGACGCCCCGCGAGGCGCTGCTCGCCGCCTCCGCCGCGGGAGGAGCGGTGCTCGCTGCCGCCGCCGTGGGAGGAGCCGCTCGCCGCCCGTGACCGCCGTGGGAGCCATCCTCCCGCTGCCAGAGATCGGGATTGGAAGGGGGAGAGGGAGTCGGGATCGTGATCGTGATTATAAAAGGAAACACTGACTCGGGTAAGAAGCTGATCAGGGCGCCGTGGAAGGAGGTGGGTCCGGCGGGTACGGCGGTAACAAAATGTTTTTCGTCGAGGGAGGGAAACGGTGGGAGGCAGGGAAAAATTTCTCTTCACTTTCCTATTTTTCGGTGGAGGGAGGTATCGATGTTGAGATTGGTCGGCCAACCTCAGCGCCATACAGAATGCGCTATGGCTCGTTCCCTTGACGGTTGATGCAAGAGCTAGCACGATGACACAAGGATTTTATCCTGGTTCCGGCCACGGGGCCGTACGTCCAGCAGATTGTGCTCGTGGCACTGTACTATCCTACACCAGGGGTGCTTGCAGTGGCGGCTACAAGCGAGGCGGGAGAGGAGAGGAAGTCTCCAAGTCCCTGGATGTATGGAATGATTGAGGCAAAGTGCCAATATCGTGGTGGGGCGGTGGTCGTGTGTCTGTGTTCTTCGGTTGGTCGTCCCCGTGAGAGGGCTCCTTCCTCCTCCTTTTATAGACCAAGGAAAGAGGGAGGCTTACAGGTACAAGTACCGTATACGCTACAGGGAAATGTACGGGGGCGTGGCACCGGGCGTGCTTCCGTCCTTGGTCCTGAGCGGGGATTTATGGCGAGCTCCGGCTCCTCCGGGCGTCATGGTCGTCCCTGTGCTTGTCCTGGAGCGGTTTCGAGGGGTGGCGGGGCCTCCGGCCAGCGCTTGGTCGTCGTCCGTACGCCCGATCGAGGGTTCCCCATGCTCATTCGAGGTCCTGGTAGCGGCGGGAAGGACGGGAGTTGGCAGTACAGGGGTCGGGATGGTGACTTCTGCCTTGCCGGGAGGTGACTGGGAGTTGGTGGATTTGACCCGGCGCTCGTCATCATGGGGTGGCGCCTGACCGGAGTCTGCGCTCGGTCGCCGCCCGTTTATTCGTCCGGGGGTTCCCATGCCCATTCGAGGGCAATGCCTGCGGAGGAAGGACGGGAGCAGGTGGAATAGTGGGGGAAATGACGGCTGTGGATCCGCGCAGGGCTCGCCACGCTGGTACAGTGATGGGGGCAGGTGACCCTGTGGCCGGAGTTGGCGGAGATGACTAGGCGTGGCGCGCCTGTGCCAGGTTCTCCCCGGCCGCTGTCCGTACGCCGTTCGAGGGCGTCCCATGCCGATTCGAGGGCCTCATGATGGGGAGAGGACAGGAGCAGTTCGCACAGCGCGACGAAATGACCGGCGCCAGTCTGCACAGGGGCGGAACGTCAGCACAGTGCCGAGAGCAGGTGGCACTGTGGGCCTGACGGTGCCAGCAACGCGGAGTGGGGCGGAGCCTTTCCTTTGACTTCGGCGCCCGTTGGATGTGGCATTAAATGCGGTTGTTGGGCGGAGCGGCTGGGTGCTCCTGTAGTAGTAGAGGGGAGGCCTCGAGCGAGGCGAAGACGGCTTACTTGTTTGAGGGGGGGGCGGCCCTCGAGCGAGGCGGAGTTTGGTGTCGTGCTCGCCCGAGGGGGTCGTGGACTCTCGAGCGAGGCGGAGATGGGATCCGCCACTCGGGTCCCTCGACAAACAAGCTGGGTCAGTTCTTTGGGCCGCGGTAAGTGGTGATGGGCCGCGAGGCCCGGGTTGCCTTGTTGGGCCGCTGGCGATTCGGTCCTTTGTACTTAACATTTTTTGAGGGTGATTAGAGGATCCCTTCGTCATGTCCCCGACAGTAGCCCTCGAGCGTATGCCGGACTGGAGGTCAGTCGGGCAGAGGCTAATCGTTGGCGGGATTGTTCCCAGGCGTTCTGCGGGGGTAACTTCTCCCTGATTACGCACGTTTTTCCGTGGGGGCGCGCGAGCGCATCCACGGGTGTAGCCCCTGAGCCTTTGGAGGAGTGAGTTTCACTCGTGCAAGGGCTTTGATTCGACGCGGTTTGCGTGTTCAGGAAGGAAGATAGTGCTACGTGGAGCCCCCGGGCCCTTGGCCCGAGCAGGGGCGACCGGGGAGGCTCTTGTGGTAAGTCACGACCCTCGCTACCCCTGCGCAGGGGAGAGGGGTGAGGTAAGTCGTGCATCCCTCGAATCGGGCCGCGTACATGGACACCTCGGTGAGCTGTTAGCGGGTAGTTCGAGTGGACGCCCGTGCCCCGTTCGTTGGGGGTCGGCTCGAGGTCCGGAGACTCGTCCATGAGAGCGCTCGCAAAGGTTTGCTAGGTAGGGCTCGGCCTCCTTCGACGGGGGCCGAGGGCGCGGAAGCTATCCCTCGATGGGATCCCTCAACTAGCTGCCTTTGTCTGGCCTTGAACACAACAGGGGCGTCCCCGAACTTCGCGTTCAGGGTAAAGTCATGGTGAGCACGCCCGAATCGTCCCTGACTCTGTCGACCTGGAGCACCCGTCGAACCCATTCGCAGGCCAGGCTTCGTACTCCTAATCAGTAGGACCTTGTGAAAGACGTCGGCCACCCCCGAGCCGTAGATTCGAGGGTGAGTTGGCCGAGCATGGCCTGCAGCCTTTGCGTCGCTCTATCTGGGGCATCCATGGATCCCTTTCGAGGGCCGGGCTTCGAACCCCTGATTGGCAGTACTCTATGCTTCGAGGGTGGAGTGGTAGGCGCCGTTGCCTTACCCTGGAAGGAACCCCCCCTCCCCATTCGTTCGGCTGACGCTTCAGTCCGCGGGCCCACGCACGACCGTTCACACGACCGCAGGCAGGCGCGATCGTGGCTGGCGTGGCACGGAGTGGGCGAGGTGGGCGTACTGGGCGCGCCTTTTTAGGCGGAGTTGGCGTGCGCGGGGGAGAGGCAAGGCGACGGGCGGTCAGGCGCCACTGCTGCGCCGTTTTGTTTTATCGCGCCGCAGTAAATGCCGCTACCCACGCGTGCCGTGTCTCGGGGAAAGAAAGAGAGGGGGGCCCAGATGTCATCGGCGTGCCACGCGCGCCGGGCCCATTGCCAGTGGGGTCGCGCGTCGCGGCGGGGATAAACTCGTCCCCGGCCTTTATAAAATGGAAAGTGGGGGGCGGGGATCACTTACCTTCGCCATTTCTTGCATCCGCCCGCGTCTTCGCTTTCCATTCGCTCTCGAGCTCACTTGCTGCTTCCCGCTTGACTCGTCCGCTCCCCTTGTCTTCGTCCCCCGCTCCGTCGCTCGCCATGGTGATTATTGAGGGCGTCACCGAGTGGGTTCCTTCCACTGCCATCGACCATTTCCTGGAGGGATTGGTGAACGGCGGGCAGCTTCCGCCTCGAGGCGACCTAGCGAATCCGGCGTGGATCGTCCCGCCGCCGACGGCCAGGGCGCCAAACCCACCGGCGGGCTACGTGGTGAGCTTCATCCGCTTCCACGAGCGGGGCTTCAATGCGCCCGCCAGCCAGTTCATGCGGGGCCTCTGCCACCACTACGGGGTGGAGCTCCACAACTTCGCTCCCAACGCCATTTCTCAGGCGGCGGCCTTTGTCGGCGTCTGCGAGGCCGTGCTGGGGATCGAGGCACACTGGGACCTGTGGGTCCACATCTTCCGCGCCGAGCTCGGGGCGCGGCCCTCGAGCAAGGTGGAGTTTGGTGTTGCGCTCGCCCGAGGGGGTCGTGGACCCTCGAGCGAGGCGGAGATGGGATCCGCCACTCGGGTCCTTCGACAAACAAGCTGGGGCGGTTCTTTGGGCCGCGGTAAGTGGTGATGGGCCGCGAGGCCCGGGTTGCCTTGTTGGGCCGCTGGCGATTCGGTCCTTTGTACTTAACATTTTTTGAGGGTGATTAGAGGATCCCTTCGTCATGTCCCCGACAGTAGCCCTCGAGCGTATGCCGGACTGGAGGTCAGTCGGGCAGAGGCTAATCGTTGGCGGGATTGTTCCCAGGCGTTCTGCGGGGGTAACTTCTCCCTGATTACGCACGTTTTTCCGTGGGGGCGCGCGAGCGCATCCACGGGTGTAGCCCCTGAGCCTTTGGAGGAGTGAGTTTCACTCGTGCAAGGGCTTTGATTCGACGCGGTTTGCGTGTTCAGGAAGGAAGATAGTGCTACGTGGAGCCCCCGGGCCCTTGGCCCGAGCAGGGGCGACCGGGGAGGCTCTTGTGGTAAGTCACGACCCTCGCTACCCCTGCGCAGGGGAGAGGGGTGAGGTAAGTCGTGCATCCCTCGAATCGGGCCGCGTACATGGACACCTCGGTGAGCTGTTAGCGGGTAGTTCGAGTGGACGCCCGTGCACCGTTCATTGGGGGTCGGCTCGAGGTCCGGAGACTCGTCCATGAGAGCGCTCGCAAAGGTTTGCTAGGTAGGGCTCGGCCTCCTTCGACGGGGGCCGAGGGCGCGGAAGCTATCCCTCGATGGGATCCCTCAACTAGCTGCCTTTGTCTGGCCTTGAACACAACAGGGGCGTCCCCGAACTTCGCGTTCAGGGTAAAGTCATGGTGAGCACGCCCGAATCGTCCCTGACTCTGTCGACCTGGAGCACCCGTCGAACCCATTCGCAGGCCAGGCTTCGTACTCCTAATCAGTAGGACCTTGTGAAAGACGTCGGCCACCCCCGAGCCGTAGATTCGAGGGTGAGTTGGCCGAGCATGGCCTGCAGCCTTTGCGTCGCTCTATCTGGGGCATCCATGGATCCCTTTCGAGGGCCGGGCTTCGAACCCCTGATTGGCAGTACTCTATGCTTCGAGGGTGGAGTGGTAGGCGCCGTTGCCTTACCCTGGAAGGAACCCCCCCTCCCCATTCGTTCGGCTGACGCTTCAGTCCGCGGGCCCACGCACGACCGTTCACACGACCGCAGGCAGGCGCGATCGTGGCTGGCGTGGCACGGAGTGGGCGAGGTGGGCGTACTGGGCGCGCCTTTTTAGGCGGAGTTGGCGTGCGCGGGGGAGAGGCAAGGCGACGGGCGGTCAGGCGCCACTGCTGCGCCGTTTTGTTTTATCGCGCCGCAGTAAATGCCGCTACCCACGCGTGCCGTGTCTCGGGGAAAGAAAGAGAGGGGGGCCCAGATGTCATCGGCGTGCCACGCGCGCCGGGCCCATTGCCAGTGGGGTCGCGCGTCGCGGCGGGGATAAACTCGTCCCCGGCCTTTATAAAATGGAAAGTGGGGGGCGGGGATCACTTACCTTCGCCATTTCTTGCATCCGCCCGCGTCTTCGCTTTCCATTCGCTCTCGAGCTCACTTGCTGCTTCCCGCTTGACTCGTCCGCTCCCCTTGTCTTCGTCCCCCGCTCCGTCGCTCGCCATGGTGATTATTGAGGGCGTCACCGAGTGGGTTCCTTCCACTGCCATCGACCATTTCCTGGAGGGATTGGTGAACGGCGGGCAGCTTCCGCCTCGAGGCGACCTAGCGAATCCGGCGTGGATCGTCCCGCCGCCGACGGCCAGGGCGCCAAACCCACCGGCGGGCTACGTGGTGAGCTTCATCCGCTTCCACGAGCGGGGCTTCAATGCGCCCGCCAGCCAGTTCATGCGGGGCCTCTGCCACCACTACGGGGTGGAGCTCCACAACTTCGCCCCCAACGCCATTTCTCAGGCGGCCTTCGTCAGCGTCTGCGAGGCCGTGCTGGGGATCGGGGCGCACTGGGACCTGTGGGTCCACATCTTCCGCGCCGAACTCAGCACGACCGGGGCAGGGAAGGGGTGCATCGCTCTTCGTGTGCCGGAGGCCTCACGCTCGCGCTGCTCGATTCCCGGAGGCACTTGTATCCGCCCTGCCGGATGACCACCAACAACGCCGGTTGGGCCAAGGGGTGGTTCTACCTACGTAACAACGGCCTGGGGTTGCCGGAATATACCGGCAAGGTCTTGACGGAGAAGGGCGACTCCTGGAGCCGCGGCGTCTCCGGCGAAGGTCAGCGGAAGAGGCTTCGCCCCGCCCTTGGCGCTCTTCGTTCCCTGGAGGGGTCGGGTCTGACCGTGGCGCACGTGCTTGCACACTGCCACCGCTGCCGGGTAGTCCCTCTCATGGAGAGGCAGCTTCCTTTGTTCCGGATGACCGAGGACGCCGACCCGGTGGCGTTGGCGGCTTCGCGCATGTTGCCGGATACACCCGTGGACGAATACGTCGCCACGCGGGTGCGGACGGCGGTGCATCGCGACACCATGCCGGGTAACCGGCTTACCCTCTGGTCGTTCCGGCTGCGCCCCGACGAGGGCCATCTTTTGTCGGTAAGTCGTCGCTCCTTTTTTCCGATCTGTTGAGCTGGTAGTTTAGGTTTTCTTTCCTGATTCGTCAGGATTTCAGGGGGTGGACTGCTCCCTCTACCGTTCCCTTGCGCCCAGCGGCGAAGCCAGCATCGCAGCCAAGGGGGGGCTGCTGCCTCCATCTTCCTCCTCCAGCCCCCCTTCCCTCTTCATCTTCAACCTCCAGCCAAGGGGGGGGCTTGGGGGGCTTCCATGGTGGTGCCAGCTGTAGGGGGGGCTGGAGCCCCCCAGCCACCCCTGTGGCTCCGCCCCTGCTCGCGCCGACCCCGGAGGTGCGCGCCTCGAATTGCGCCCGCCGTGACCGTAAGAAGGAACGGAAGGCGGCGGAGAAAGCCAGCAAGCAGAGGAGGCAGGCCCGGCGGGACGATTATTCGGCGGAGCTCCGCCGATGGAAGATTGACGGCGGGAAGCCACCGCAGTCCCCGGAGGATTCCCCTGACCCTCCCAGCGAGGGGGAGGAGGACGAGGAAGAGTTCGACGCCGGCGGGGCACTGTCCGCCGGTGAGGAGGAGATGGCGGCGGGCGAGGCGCAGCCCGTCGGACGAAATGAGATGGCCAAACCGCCGGCGGGGGCGGGTGCGGTCGCTCGGCCCGCGGCGCCACGGGCGCGCGAGGCTCCAACGTCTGCCGCGGGCGCGTCGCGCCACGACCGATCGAGCACCGAGGGCTCGAGGGGCTCGCAGCTCCCGAGGGGGTCCTCGAGCTCGAGGAGGTCTCCCTCATCGGGCGGCTCGAAGCGGAAGCTGCAGTCCCTACAGGACTGCGTTCGGTAAGTCTTGCCTCGAGTCTTCCTTGCTTTTCTTCATTGCCGATCTTCTCGTGATTTTTGTCCACTCTTTTTCTTGATTCAGTGCCCGGGGTGCCTCCAAGGTCAACCCCAACCTCGCGCCCAGGAAGGTGCTGAAGGCCGGGGCGCTGGATTCCCCCCACGCAGGGGGATCGAGCTCGCGCGGGACTTCGCGTCCCGCCACGGCGCCCCGGGTGGTGCCGGAGGAGTCAACGCCGGGGGCGCGAGTCCCGTGGTTGGCGGAGAGAGAGCGGGGGCGGTCGCCCTCGGCGGTGGTGGTTACAGAGCCAGGGCAGGATGCCCTGGCGATGAGCGAGGTGGGCGAGCAGGAGGGCCGTGTCCCCGCCTGAAAGGACCGTGATGTCACCTAGAGGGGGGGGTGAATAGGTGTCTCTGCAAATTTCCAACACTTAAAACAAACTGTCAGTTCAACTCCGGATACTCCGAGGGTATGCCGGATACTCCGAGGTTAGG
>OAMR01000895.1:368566-405628 GCA_900205405.1 Echinochloa crus-galli | reverse complement strand
AGAGGCTTGCATGTGTTCATGGACCTCATGACAAACGGTTCCAAGGCTGGCTGGACAGGTAGCCGTTGGAACCGTTTGTGATGAGGGCATCACAAACGGTTTCCTAGAACCGTTTGTGATAGACCGTTTGTGATATTGAGTTCTGTAGTAGTGCTTGTGAGTATGTTTAAGTAAAGTAGCTTCGTTAAATATCTTTAAAAAGTCATATAGAGTACTAAATAAGCATAGATGAGACACGTATGACATAAACACCACCTAGTATTAAACATGTCGAGAGAAGATAAACACGTGTCGAGAAAAGGGAAACACGCGTCGAGAGAAGGAAAACACGCGGCATACATGCATCGAGAGAAGGGAAACACATGGCATACATGCATGATGAACCTCCTTATGTCTGTATATCTATGTATATAGATATAATATGAGACTTTCTGTCGGTGCCGAGATTGGCCGATCAACCTCAGCGCCTAACAGAATGCGTTGTGTCCCGTCCCTCACCGGTTGATGCAAGAGCTAGCACAATGGCACAAGGGATTTATCCTGGTTCCGGCCACGGGGCCGTACGTCCAGCAAAGGCGTGCTCTCGGCAGTGTACTATCTCGCACCTGGGTGCTCGTAGTGGGGGGCTACAAGCTTAGCAGGAGAGGAGGAGAGGCCTCCAGGTCCCTGAGTGAGTGGGTGATTGAGGCAAAGTGCCAATATCGTGAGCGTGGGGTGTGTGTGTGTTCTATCTGTGGATGTTGTCCGTCGTCCTGTCCCCTTGGCCAGCGCTCACTTCCCCCTTTTATAGCCCAAGAGGGAAGGACGGCGGCCCTGGGGGAATACAAGTACAAGTATAGTACGCGCTACAGGGGGGTGTACAGAAGGTGCGTGGTGCCGGACATGTCGTCGTCCTTGGTCTTGTCCTGGAGTGGCTTTGAGGGGTCGCAGGGCCTCCAGCGGAGCTCCAGTCGTCGTCCGTATTCCTGATCAAGGGCCTCCCATGCTCACTCAGTCATGGGAGGACGGGAGTTGGCAGCACAGTGGCGGAATGATGGCCTCTGCTGGCCACAGTGCACGGCGCGCTCGCCCCGTCGGGGGGAACGGCAGAGAGTTGGTGGATTTGACCCAGCGTACGTCGTCGCAGGGCCGCGCAGGGCTGGGGTCAGCGCTTCCCCATTGGCTCGTACTCCCGCTCGAGGGCCTCCCCTGCCCGTTCGAGGGCTGGGCCGTACGGGGGAGGACGAGAGCAGGCGGAACAGTGGCGGCGAATGACAGTGGCGCTGGGCGACCGGGACGGGCGGTCCTGTGGCTGGAGTCAGGGGAAATGACAGGGCTTGGCGGACCTGACCGGGGTTCGTCCCTGGTTGCTGTTCGTACGCCATTCGAGGGTGCCCACCTGCTCGCTCGAGGGCTTCGTGGTGGAGGAAGGACGGGAGCAGGTAGCACAGTGCGACGGAGTGACCCGTGCCTGCTCGCACAGTGGTGAGGCGTCAGCATAGTGCGGGGGCAGGTGGTACAGTGGACCTTACCGCGTCAGCGACGTGGAGCAGGGTGGAGTCCCGTCCCCGTCCTTTGACCTGGGCGCTCGGCAGTCGTGGCATTAAATGCGTTCGCCAGGCGGAGTGGTGGGGCGTCATCTCAGCGGATAAAAGGGTGCCCTCGAGCGGGACGGAGTGAGTTCCTAGCTCGAGGAGGCGCGTGGGCCTCGAACGAGGCGGACGCGAGGTTTCGTCCGCTCGAAGGGGTCGATGGCCCTCGAGTGAGGCGGAGATGCGGCCATGCCTACCTGAGGGGGCCGAGGGCCCTCGAGCGAGGCGGTCATGGCAAGCGCCCTTCGGGCCTCGAGGCGAAACAGGCCCGGATGGTTGTTTGGGCCACGGTGAGCGGCGCTGGGCCGCGCTGCCCCGGGTGATTTCGTGGGCCGCCGGTGGTTAAATGTTTTTTAAGGGTGATTATCCCTAGTGGTTAGGGGACCCCCTTGGGATGTCCCCGATAGTAGCCCCCGAGCGTCTGCCTGACCAGAGGTCGGTCAGGCAGATGCTGACGGTTCACGGGGTCGGTCCCGAGCTTTCTGTGGAGATTAGTCCCTTTTTGGTTTCGTAGGTTCTACCGTGGGGGCGCGCGAGCGCACACGCGGGTGTAGCCCCCGAGCCTTAGCAGGAGTGTTCACACTCGTGCAAAGGCTTTTGATCCTTGCGTGTCGGATTTTAAATTTCGAGGTGGCACTATGCCCAGGCTCGAGCTTCGCGCTCGAGGGGTGTTGTGTCCTCTGTGCGGGGAGCCCCCGAGCCCTTTTGCCTGGAAGGGTCGATCGGGTCACGCTTCCCGTCTTTACACGACCCTCGCGTCCCTTTCGAAGGGATGAGGGGTGAGATGCGCTGCGCCACCCTCGATCGGGTTCGCGGATGCAGCTGTCTTGTTTGAGCTTTTAACGGGTGGTTTGAGTGGGCGTCCGTGCCCCGTTCGTTGGGGGTCGGCTCGTGGTCCGGAGACACGTCCATCAGCGAGCACTTGCAAAGGTTTGTTAGGCAGGGCTTGGTCCCGTTCGACCGGGGCCAAGGGCGCGAAAGCTCTCCGTCGGTGGGATCCCTCTACTAATTGCCTTTGTCTAGCCTCGAACACAACAGGGGCGTCCCCAGACTTCGATCGTCCGGGGTAAAGTCCGCTGAGCACGCCCGAATTGTCCCTGACTCCGTTGATCTGGAGCGCCTGTCGAACCCTTCTGCGGGCCAGGCTTCGTACTCCTGATCAGTAGGGCCTTGCGAAAGGTGTTTGCTGCCCCCGAGCCGCCAATTCGTGGGCCGGTTCGTTCTAGCTCGATCCGCAGTTCCCGCACTACTCGTCCCGGGGCAGCCGCCGATTATTTTCGAGGCCTGGGTCTCGAGCACCCGGCTGATGACACCTTTACGCTTCGAGGAGTGAAATGAGAGGCGTTGCTGCTTTACCTCGGAAGAAGTCCCTCCGCCCGTCCGCCCGTTTCTTAGGCCCGTGGGCCCACGTGCAACTGCCTGCAGGACCGTCTGCGGGCGCGGTCGTGGCTGACGTGGCGCGGAGTGGGCGTCGTGGGCGTAGCGGGCGCGCCTTTTTAGGAGAAGTGGCGTGCGCTGGGGGGGAGAACTGAGGCGACGGGCGGTCAGGCGCCGCGCCGTTTCGTTTTACCGTGCCGCAGTTAATGCCGCCGCGCACGTGTGCTCCCCGCGGAACAGAGAGAGAAGGGGAGGGCCCAGCTGTCATCGGCTCGTTGTACGCCGGGTGTGCCGTTGGTGGGGCCGACCGCTCCCGCGAGGATGAGCCCGCCGTAGCCTCCTATAAAATCGAAAGCGGGGGGCGGGGATTTTTTTACCTTTGCCATTCCTCGCTCGCGTCTTCGTCTTCCCCTTGCTTCCAAGCTTCGGCGCTCCTCGCTCGCTCCGCTCACTCTTGCCGCACTCGCTCCCAATCCGCCGCTTGCCATGGCGATCGTTGAGGGCGTCACCGAGTGGTCTCCGTCCACCGCCAACCTGCACTTCCTGGAGGGCTTGGTGGAAGATGGGCAGCTGTCGCCCCGAGGCGATCTGACGAAGCCGGCGTGGATTGTCCCACCGCTTGCGGCCAGGGTGCCACACCCGCCGGAGGGATACGTGCTGAGCTTCATCCGATTCCACGAGCGGGGCTTCAACGCGCCAGCGAGCCAGTTCATGCGGGGTCTCTGCCACTACTATGGCGTGGAGCTCCACAACTTCTCCCCCAACGCCATCTCCCAGTTGGCGGCCTTCGTCGGCGTCTGTGAGGCCGTGCTGGGGATCGAGGCGCACTTTGACCTGTGGGTCCATCTCTTCCGCGCCGAGCTCAGCACATTCGGCACGGGGAAGGGGGTGCGCCGGGACTTGTGCGCCGGCGGCCTCACCTTCTTGGTCGTCGACTCCCGGAAGCGCTCGTACCCGGCCTGCAAGATGACCACCAACAACAGCGGCTGGGCCAAAGGGTGGTTTTACCTGCGTAATGATGACCCGGGGCTGCCGCCGTACACCGGGAAGGCCCTGGCGGAGAAGTCCGACGATTGGGGCCGCGGCGTCAGCGACGAGGGCCGACGGAAGAAGATTCGCCCGATCCTCGACATCCTGCGTCCCCTGGTGAGGGACGGCCTGACCGTGGTGCACGTGCTGGCGCACTGCCACCGCCTCCGGGTGGTTCCCCTGATGGAGAGGCGGCTTCCCCTGTTCCGGCTGACCGCGGACGCCGATCCCGCGGAGGTGGGCTGGCGCACTGCCACCGCCTCCGGGTGGTTCCTCTCATGGAGAGGCGACTTCCCCTGTTCCGGCTGACCGCGGATGCTACCGGGCCTGCCCGTCGAAGGGAACATCACCACGAGGGTGCGGGTCACCGTGCACCCCGACACCATGCCGAGCAACCAGAACGACATCTGGTCCTTCCGGTTGCGCCCCACCGAGGGGCATGTTTTGTCGGTGAGTTCGCCGATCTCCCCCTTTCGAGCTGTTGGGGTGAAATTTCGCTTTCCTGATTCGTTGCGAGTTTCAGGGCGTGGACTGCATCTCCATGTATATAGATATAATATAAAACTTTCTCACTATAAATTCTATATTTTACCATCTATACTATTAAATGTGTGCCACACACGCGTTTTTACTAGTATGTTTAAATAAAGTAGTTTTGTCAAAGTATCTTTAAAAAGGTATGTAGAGTACTAAACCAGCATAGATGAGACGTGTACGACACAAACACCACCTAGTGTTACACGCGTGGAGAGGAGAGAAACACATGTCGGACATACATGCATGATGCATATCCTTATTATGTCTGCATATCGATGTATATAGATATAATATGAAACTTTCTCGAAATAAATTCTATACTTTACCGTCTATATATCTATCTATCTATATTATAAATATTTAAATCTTTTGACAACCGATAGACCCATCAGTCCATAAAACACTACCCCTCCTAGCGACCATAGTTGTCAGGTATTTTTTTCGTCAAACCCTCCGCCTCCCTCGTCCGTCTCTATGTTATAAAATCGTCGAGTTCGTAACCAACACGGTCTCCGGCCAACTGTATATTATGTAATCTTATTTTTTATTAAACATATATGTTGCACGTGCGTTTTCGCTAGTATTTATAATATTGAAACGGTTAGCCTCTGCGTGCGGTTGAAACCGAGCATCAGAAACGAAGTCTCACGGATATAGACACAAAATGTTGTCTGTACTCAAGGTAACCCTTGTTTAGGACCATATAATACATAAGGATTGTGTATTGCAAGGCATCAGCATTTCCGTAAAATTTCACTATTTCATACTCTTAAACAAAAAAGACAAATGTTGATTGGAAAAAGTAGATTTTAATTGAAATTTCATCTGAAACCCTATATAAGTACGATGGTTATTATTTTGTATTTATAAACATGGCATATATTTCCACGCGATGTTCCATGATCAGGTAGGTACTCCCTCCATTGTGGGCTTGGAAAACTAGATTTAACTCTTTACTCCTCATATAGCGATGTTCCATGATCAGGTAGGTACTCCCTCCATTGTGGTCTTGAAAAACTAGATTTTAACTCTTTACTCCTCATATAGTATGGCATTTGTACCAAAACAGAAGCACTATCATAGGAAAGTACTTTTAAATAACACTCTTTTTGAAAACAAATTTACGTCACATAAGTGTAATTATTGATAAAAGATCATAATCTATATAACCTATATGGATACACCCCCTAGAAGTCAATAACTATATTTCTCTCAACATGTAAACTATCCATGTTATATAGAAACTCATTATATCAGACGTCACGTCATCATCTATTAGGGTCATCTATTTATGTCTTCGAGGAATTTTTTATTATTAATACCATCCATGCATGCAATTTATTGATTTTTCGAAGTACAATGCGACAAAATTCCAACAGTAAAAATATTTAAATGATCAATCATTTAAGAGTCATTCTCTCCCAACAAAATGATCATATCTTAGTATATAATATCGTTTGCAAAAGAATGTTGCCATACAATTACCTTATTGTTTCTACTTTCAAATTTCACCTTAAAATCATACATAGTGTCATTTGCAAAAAAAAAATTACCATGCAATCACCTTTGTGTTTCTACTTTCAATTTCACCTTAGAATTTTGTTGAAGAAATTCCTGTAGCATCGCATGGGTATCACCTAGTGTCTATAAATGCTTGCACGTCTTACATTTTTGAAATAGAGAGATTATAATAACGACCACTTCACAATCATGTAATGTTGAAGATATATATACAATTTATAGAGCATGTTCAGTTGAGATTGTTGTTGCTGCTAGCCTTGTAGAAAACTAGAACTACATCCCATCTGCAGCTGCACTGCAGCGGTAAGAACCACAACTAAACAGAATCATAGTTTGCCAGTATCAGTGGTATCGGAACAAGATTCTCTAACGTACATTGAGGAAGTTACGCCTGAAATGAGGTTGAACCTGTATCCACCATCCATCAACATCTAACGCCCGGCAGCGTTTCTTCCTATGTCGTTTCCTCAAACACCTCCTGGGCGGCGCCGCGCCAGTATCACGCTCGCCCAATGGCCGGAGCCGCACTTTCAACAAGATGCGCTTTGCTCCCTTATCCCAACGATCACAACGTCGGGCTTTCGATCCAAGGCGGAAGACGGGGCCTATTCAATGGTATGCATTGAATCTTTCGCAAAAAAAAAAGTATACATTGAATTCTCGTTATTTTTACAATTAGCACTTATCATATTTTTTAAAGTTTTGGCTCACGAGCTACTAGCAAGTCAGGTTAAGCAAGCTCGTTTTACTACCGATCTAAAATATTGGCGAGCCGAGCCAATCCACTATTGAACCGAGTCGAGCGAACTAACGAGCCATGAGTTTTTGATCCAGTATAACTCACACAGCGATGTCGACACTCGACATCAAAATGATTAAAAGACGCTCTTGTTTTCTCTCCACCCGTTGCGTTCCGGAAAAAAAAAACGCCCCATGTCAGTTAGCTACGTGCTACGTCTTCATGTCCTCAAAAAAAAAGTTAGCTACGTATTCACGTGAGTAGGCGTGCCTAACAGAAATGCAGGGAAACTGGTAACAAAAAGGGTTGTGATGTTGTCCGTTGGGCCCAAGGCCTGCTGTTGCTAATTTGGGCCTCTTCTTTTTTGCCAAAGAAAAAATCCACTTTAACTCCGTCAAGTATCACAGAAGTCTGTTTTTACTCCCTCTTCTATAATACCAGACAAGCAACACCCACACCTTTTCAAAACCAGACATGCGACCTCCTTATTCGGTTTTCACCTTCTTTGTCCCACCTAGCTGAGCGGTTTTGCGGACTCAACAGCTAATGTGCCCTGTATATTGGCATGCACACGGGCTCTGTCATCCTTTTTCTTTATGATTAGATGAAATTAAAAATCAACGCTCAAAGTCTCGAATTCGCTGAGCTATGGTGTTGGGTGGCCTTGTTGCTGCCCGCTCCCATGTCTATAATGCACTCCATGATATGGAGCTCGAAGACGAGGCCAGGATCGTCGTCGAGGTGGGCTAGCGGTGCGCTGAGCGCGTCGTCGAGGTGTTAGGAGACGAGGTTGTTGCCGGTCATGCCACCAGAAATATGTTTCTCTATGCTGTTAAACAAGATTGTTAGGCCATTCATGTCCAGCACCGAGGATGCATGCACGATGTAAACATACTACTACTACCTCCGTTCCAAATTACTATTCGTTGTTGACTTTTTCGTTTAACGTTTGACCACGTCTTATTTAAAAAAATTCAAAAGTATCATTTATTTTGTATGTGACTTGTTTTATCATTGTATATACTTCAAGTCTACCTTATTGGTTTGTGTATTTCGATAAAATTTTTGAATAAGACGAATGGTCAAAAATCATAAAAAAATGAACAACGAATAGTAATTTGGAACGGGGGTTTCCTGCCAGCACCGAGCATGCACGCTAGTCAAGACACCACGAATGGATCTGTCCCACTTCAAGGTGGGAAATTAAATACACACCTCATCAACCTAGCACAGCGTCTGAATTAAGGCACATGGAGAAGTAGAGTCGGCGTTGGAGAAGATTGCTAGCTAGTAAGCTGGTGACTCACGAGGCGAAGAACCTGTCTTGTGAAGAACCATTAACATGTCATCCGCTGAAGCGTCAAAACCGTTCCACCAAGGCACTACGTAGGATTAAAAGCGGTGGAAACAGCTATGGAGGTCATTTGTCCAGTTTTTATAAGTTTGAGGCATGAGATGTCTGGTATCATAGATGAGGGAGTAAATATAGACTTTTGCGATACTTAAGGGGGCTAAAATAGACTTATTTCTTTGCCAAAATCCTCTGCATTCAATTTTATGGGTGATTCCGTCCCAATCCAAACCCTAGGTGCCCTCTTCTTATTCATCTCACTCTTTCTCTTCCTTCCCCCGCCATCGCTGCCGCACCTCACCTCACTGCTCATGGAGTACAACTACTAGGTCGCCGCCTCCATGTAGGCACGAGCACCGCCGTTCCGGCTCTCTCAGGCCTAGGCACGGCACACGACCCTTGGCCTTTTTTACCATCACCTTAGTCTTCCTTCCTACAAACATGTAGCTGGTCGGGGATGTTAGATTGGGGAAGCATTGCGGTGTTTCGCCACCGTGCATCGGATATGCTCATCAGGGGTAGATTCATGCGTAGGCCGCCGGATCCAAACCTATTCAAAGGCACGCATTGAATCTTTCGCAAAAGAAAAGGTATGCTTTGAATCTCATCATTTTTACGGTTAACACTTATCTTTTTGAGTTTTGAATACCCACCCTTCAACACTCAGGCCGGACCTGCTCGCTGGCGGGGCGCACACCAAGCGAGCAGATTTCCCGCCGAGTACCAGACAAAAATCTCCTGTCATTCAAGAAATTAAGTCGTCACAGAAGCAATCAAAATTGGCAAGTTGAGGCTGAGGCGAAGAGAGAAGGTTGTGACGAACATTTTATTTTCTTCTTCAGTAGATGTTTTTTTTATGGAATTCAGTAGATGGTTTTTGTCCATGTTTGCAGCTGAATTATATGTGACGTGCGAATAATCGAGAATGCTGAAAGTGCAGTTTACCTTGAATTTCAGCGCCGCCCTCCGTAAAACCTTCACCTTTACACGCCGCGGCAAGGGCGGCCATCATCAGGCTAGCCACGGATGAAGTGGAAGAGGGGACATGCTGGCAGATGGTTCTCAGCAGCAAAATCGAGGCCAATACTACAGCACATTCAGAAACTGGAATGTAGTCGAAACTCCAGCAAAGCTCAAGATGAAACCACGAGTTGCCCTCCGAGGTGACAGATTCAGAACGATAGATCAAACAAAAATCTAGAGCCATGACCAGCAAACACCCATTAAACAGAACCTCAACCTGGTGGAATCCATCATCACGGGCCACGCAAAATATAACCATCCAACATACCACCATTTTTGTACACTACAAATAGTTGCCCCAGGAACAGGGCAAAATGAACAATCTAAGGTACCACTAAGCTCAGAGCAGGAAAAGCTTTACAAGAGAGGAGGATGATCCCAGCAGGCCATCTCCAGGGATGCGACGTCAGCGCCAGGAGCGGTCAGGATTTTCAGGGGCAGAAAAGAACCAAAACCTAACTTAGAGCGATGTCATCATCAATCACCACCTGTGCTGCCGGGAGACACTGTGGCCTTGATAAATATGGCCTCCTCTCATAATCTAACTGTTTGTCCTTTCTCCCTATCTCCTACGGGTCCTACCATTCTTTGCACTAACGAATCTCAGTGCTGCGGGTGAGTCACCTCGTCGGCTGATCAGATACCTGGTTGCTAGCAACTGATGGTGCAGCTGATATCGCTGGGTGTGTTCCGTTGTCCTGAGGTGGTGCTGTCCCCCACTTTGGGTCCGCGTCTAATGGCTCAACCACATGGACTTTACCGTCGCTCATGCCAAGTGCGATCTGGTTAGGTTCCACAGGATGAGCAGCAACCACCAAGGGGTAAACGCGTCCAGGACTGTTGCATAAGATGGATCGAGTGAGAAACAGCAACAGAACATTGGTCACTTGCTAAAACTTTAGTAGACAACACAGACTGAAGAAAGTAGTGCAAGTGATATACACATACCCAGGTAGTATTGAAGGTGGAATGTATGCAGAAGGTGCAATCCTGCAACGCAACCTAAGAGATTCCGCTTCAAAGACTCCAATAGCACCATCGCAGAATGCAGCGTAGACCAAGAGACCATCGCACGAGTATATTGCACTCGAGATTGGAGCTGGGAGTGCATCTCTTGGGGACCACTGCATACATATATATATATATATATATATATATTCAAATATCAAAAGAAATCCAATGGTAGTATGACTAGACTAGTTCCCACTCATGGAACAATAGAGGTAATTGAACCATATCTTGACAAAAATAGAGTTAAGATGAGTATTACTTTGATGTATGATTATCAAATGGTTGCAAAGGAATCATGCATCAGGTAGTAAAGTCAGTTTTGAAATCAGTATTACTTTGATGTATGATTATCGAATGGTTGCAAAGGGATCATGCATCAGGTAGTAAAGTCAGTTTTGAAATCATTATATATGTAGCTAATATCAGTAAACATTCATGAAAAATGTGAATATGCACATTATCATACTGGGAAAAAAAAGAAATGGCTGGGTCAGAAATGAGAACTCAACAAATCAAATGTCATTCACCCTAGGAAAGTTGAAAGAAACTAACCGAGCGCAAGCATTCAAGATTTCCATCATAGATTGCCAATTGGCTCTCGTGAACTACCAAAAGGTGTGTCTGGTCATTGTGAAACTGCACCCTTGTATCACCAACCAAAGTGCCCGACCGGTTTGCTGGGGGTTGGATATATCTTGATTTCTTTTTCTCCCAACCATCAATGCTCCATACACACAGCTGAAATATTTTAAACCAATTAATCAGAAACTGACAGAATGACAGCAAACAAGATTTTGCAGAGTATAGTAGTGGAACCAACACAAACAGGTAGCTTTCTAGCATTTAATTTCATTTCTGTTAGAATTTGATAGAGCCAAATTAATGTTATCATACCTGAGCATCAGCACCTGATGATACTAGCACATTCATAGATTGAGAAAAGGCCAGTCCGGTAATCTTTTTCTGATGGCCCTTGAGCTTACTTTTAACCTGATGTGATTTTATCAAAACACATTAGTGCTAAGACTATAACAATAAGCATGCACAATGGGTAACAAATACATTAAAAAGTATAAGATTAAAAACTCAGCCAGGGGGAGAGACATCCCCTGATTTTTGTCTTAAGAAGATTGTGCCGCAACTTGAACACTGGCTCAGCGAACCGCTTGTCTGGCGTGTTCGGCTGACCAATTACATTGTGAGAGTGTTGGCTATAAGTGTAAAGACTCGCTTAACAGGAATCAACAGTTAATGAGACAACCAATTCACAAACCAGTAACTCTTGAAGGTTAGCTAATTGAATACCACTGAGTGCTTGCAGCACGTATGCGATTTATAAGTATGAAAAATAGCATTTAGAAGGTCTACCAAGCTCCATTGCAAAATACCAAAAAAATACTTATTACTCCCTTTTGGTTGAATCACTAAACAGTCTACAATAAATAGGTTTGACTACAATTTTCTACAGAAAATGTTAGCAACAAAATATAATTTATATTTTCATTTTCACAAATCAAATGATTAAGCAAGTTCTGTAAGTCTTAGCAGTCAAATATAAAGCCCTGTCACTAAACTAAAATCTTATAAATTTCAAAATGGAAACAGTGGGCAAAAGGAGTCAATAGCATACATCATCAATGCGGACATTGTAGATTTGAATGGTAGAATCCTCCATTCCAATAGCGATGATATTATTGTCTTGTGGGTGGAATGCAAGGAAAGTTGCAGCAGGTGGAGGCGCCATGAAAGTAGTCATGACCTGTGGGAGATCACGGATCGAAGCCGCAATGTCAGAAATCAGTAATGGTGCGATCAAGTATCTTATCAGCAAAAACATGATGCGTTATAACTCATACACATGGACATCAACGAAACTAACAAAATTGGTAATGGCGTGATCAAGGAACAACTTTTTTTTTGTCTTAAGTTATTGCAAATACGACGCATTATAACTCGTACTCATGGACATCTATGGAACTAATAAATAAATTGTTGTGATATATACTAAAAAGGGCATCTACCTTGAATGTCATCATATTGAACAAGGACACTTTGCCACCAGACGCCGACATAACATATGAGTCATTTTTGGACAATGCAATGCAGGCAGTTGCTTCTTCTGGGTTGCCGTCATTAGTGTCGTTTGTCATCAGAATCCCATTTGCCGGTTGCCACAATTGAGGAGCAACAGATGCAGTAGACTAGAGGACAGACACGAAACAACAAATTAAGAAAGCAGGCAAACAAGATTGCAGTTAAAATTGAAGAAAGTGAAGCTCTCTGATCGAACCTTGCCATTAGGATTTCTGTCGCTCCTTTGCCATTTCCACAACTTATGAACAGCATTGGAGCCAAGAGCCAACAGTGCAATTCCATTATTTGTATATAACAAACGGACAACCTGTGGAAATTTCCATAACGCAGAACATCAATACACTTGATTGCACTGTCTACGATAACCCATAACATCAAATCACACAAAAAATAACTTTGTGCAACAGTCAGGCAGCCTATCATCTTTTTACATCAAACGGATAAACCTACTTATCCCTAATTCTAATATAAAGAACAACTCATGTCAGAATGACTATGTCTGATCAAACTGTAAAATTCAATCAAAATACAGTGATACAAAAAGATGTACAAGAAAACATAGGTTAAAATACCTTGCTAGGGTTCGTGTCCGTGTCTGACAAATGCAGGGCTCGAAGATGTCCATTATCAACAATGTCAGCCAACTTCCAGGTTTTCATCTTTTCAGATTCATCTGTTATTCTTGGTTTAACATCTGGAGTTCTGCTTGCGTCCATAGGTGCCTGCAGTTTGTTTACCTTTAGCAAACCTACGTAATGAACATTGAACAGAAAGAGAGGACAGCAAGGCAGAAGGAAGATACCAAGCCACTTGTTGACACTGCAGGCAGCCGATCTGGCCGCTCGGCATTTACTGCTATAGGACTGGAGACATTTGAAACAGGACCAAGGGCAACAATTGGAGGCTGCATTAAAACCATACGTAAGAATAAGATAATAACAAACAAACCTTGTCAATGTTTACTAAATTCCCAGCAAAAATTGAAAGAAAAAGAAGGAGCTAGGTGAAGTTTCTAGTCAAACGAATCAGTTGACTACTTAACTCAAAACGCCTTCTAGTCTATCCTCTCAATGAACCATAAGTGAGAGAAACAATTAGCTTTTGTCCGCCACAAATGTGGCAACAGTTGCTATATAACTATGCCAGACAGTAGCTCACCACAACTCTAGATGCAGAAAGCAAGATACTAGCATCTCATGGGCATGTTTGGCTGAGTTGTGGCAAAGTGCAGCACTGAACCAATCAAGCAGGTCTCGTAGGGTCCAACAAAATTTCAGCATGGCACAGACAAACAGAAGTGAATAGAACCTAATTGTGTATAATATTTAATGCATACCTTGGTATTTATTTGTTGAGGAGGGCCTCTAGAACCCTCAAATGCTCTACTCTCCAACACCCTAAGCAAGCGCTGTCCATCAGTGTTGGCAAGTATTTTTATTCCATTATCACTTGTTGTAACAGCGAGTAATGAGCCTTCTCTATTGAATCTCAAACGAGGGCTTGCCTGCAAATTAACAGTAAAAGAATGTAAGCATATCTCCAGTATGAGTGAGTCAGATAATAGATTAAAAAAAAGATACTGACAGGCAGTCCACTGTCACAATCTGTTGTTGTTAGTATGTTGGTGTTATCCATATCCCAGAATTTAACAAGAAATTCATCTCCAGCAGCCAGGAAGCGGTTTCTGGTTGTGTCAAATTGAACAACACCAAGAGAACGTTTCCTGAAGCCATTGTATGTCCTCTTAATAGCCCCTTCAGTTTCGTTCCACTCAACCAAGTGTGAATCACCTTCTTTACTAGTACCACAAGAGAAGAGCCTACAAGAAAAATTCATTAGTTTACAGCTGAAACAAGTGAAAACTGAAAATGGATCAAGATGCTCACATATTTTGTTACTGTTCAACAGCTATTAAACTCAATATAACTAATGCTATGTCTCACCTTGTCCCGTCAGCACTGTAAGCCATAGTAGTACACCAATGTCCAGGAGCATCATAGTCAACTCTTGAGCCCAAGCAATCATATAGCCATGCCTTGATTTTTCCATCAATGGCAGTAGAGAAGATAAACTGCAGAGCAACTCAGAAAGCCAAATAAGAAATCCATTCAACAGATCACAACTAGTAATGTTAAAATAATGTTAACAGGGCATTCTTGTATCAAACATTATAGCTAATGGAAATGAAGTGGTTGATGCTAAACAGGAATGCAAATGTCTTTTTTCTATCAAAAGATGGACAAGTTGGCACAATGGCCAGAATACTAGCAAATACAATAGGCAATGCAGTGCAAAATAAATAGAAGGGCATCAGGAATATCAGCATTTAAGTCACTCCAAGGTTACCTGAATGGACTCCTTGTAGTGTGGACATACAGAATACACTGGAGCTTCATGGCCTTCAAAGGTGTATTGTTTTTGTCCTGTCTGAGCATCCCACACCTGCCAAATCCAATGTGCAACATACTCAAGATCTAGTTCTTTTTTGAGAAAAATAAAAAATCATTACAATATCCTCACCTTAATGAGTTTGTCATCGCCACATGTAATGATAGATAGAGTCTTGTTGGGGTGAGAGAAGGCTATGTCATTAACCCCACCTATGTGTGCATCAATCTGTTACAGTTGCAAAAGATTTAAGAGACCATAAAGGTTGTTATTATTTATTATCCAATCCATATGAGAATATGCAAACACACCTCTGCTTGCTGCCGTAAGTCTCCATTCGCTACAAATGTGTATGTCTGAACAATATGCTTCGAGAAAGCAACACCTGGAAATTAAATCACTTATGAGACATGAGGAACCAAATAGCTCCATTAGTAGGATCTAAGTGAAAATAAAACACCCCTAAGTATGCCATAATGACCAGTGTCTATTAAAAATAATCGCATGCCCAAATGTGGATAGTAGGCTAATAGCACTCAAATGAACCACACTGTACCTAGAATACTTCCATCAGGGCTCCACAGACATCTATTGACAGATATTGCAGCATCTTTCATCAGTGCAGCCTGCACATAGAACACAAATTGTGCATGAGAACGCACCACTTCAGACACCAAGCTGCTACTTCCAGCAGCATAAAACATGGTAATAACAGTAACTTTAAGTAGTCACCTGCAAAGGCAATGTGCAGGAACCAATATCCCAAACTTTGAAAGTCTTATGAGCTATCCTTTCGCGTGAACCAACTTCCCATACCGCAATGTCACCAACATTTGTTCCGACTGTGTAGATCAGAAAAGTAAATATAATGTACAGTTACCAAAGTAACATTTCAATGGTCAAGGGGTTTCCAGCAAGTACCTAAAAGTATGGTTTGTTGAACAGGATGGAAATCCAGGCTCATAACATTAGAGCCCTGATTAAGGGTACGGACCACTTGTTTGGGAAGATCTTCTTGAGTGTACATATTGGCAGGATGGCTTGCACCAGAGAAAGATACCTGTCATAGTTTTAATGAGTATTTAGTTATGAAATGCAGAAAAAGAGTGAGGCTAATCGCAAATATGTCTTTGAGCTCATCCAGTACCTCATCTGGTTGCCCTACACGCATTCTTTTCATGAGATGTTCTGAATCTGCAGATTGGTAATCAATGCCAGGTGCGCTTGTAGGGGTTCTTGGATGTTTTAGAAATGCCGCTGCGAGCAAACAGAGAGTTCAGAAGGGGTCAAACACTGCCACTGGTGACAACCACCATTTAGCTCAATCATTTTCAACTTACCTGTGTTTGGAGCCTGAACAAGACCAGGCGGTCCTTGTGCAACAGCAGCATGAGGCAAAGAGGGATTGGCATTTGTCATCCAACCTGCAATTGCGTTCGGAGTTGGCGACACCACAGGTTGAAATGGCTGCAAGATTGAAGCATCATAAGTAATTGGCGGTTAGGATGGAGTAAAATGGCATTGTGACAATACTTACAGCATGGGCACCCATCGGTGGAAATCCAGCTGACTTGGGGATGGATCCAACAAGGGGCCCATTGGCAGGCGGAGGAGCTCTTGCTCCATTGGTAGGAGCAGCACAAGAGTGATCAGTAAAGAGTGTCTTGATATCAGGGTTTGGTCTAGGGTTCTTGCAGAGCTGATGTTGCCAGTTCAGACTGAAAGTCAAAAGAAAAAAAAAACAAACCCCTGTTAGTATCATCTTTTAGAAGCACAAAATGTGTTTCTCGAAGCATTTTTAGACTTATACGTCATAAACAGACAAATCCCAATTATGGCAAGTACGGATACAAGTCTACAACGTTAGGACAAAAAATGAACGGTATCTGCTATATTGCATCTAAAGATAGAACCCCCTGTAAAAAGACAAAAATGTTTGAATATTGTCGTATTCGATAAAAGCTATCTGGATAAACAGGTGGATATGTCCAAACCATACAAAACAATGCGTTGACTGCATTACTACGGAAAGATTAGTTTCTGGAAAGTCACGTAAAATAACTATATCAAACTAACCAGAAAGAACACATTATTCATCCATCATTACTACGTAAAATAAGCTTTGTCCGTCACTTTGAAAGTGAGTTCAACTAATGGAGGGAGTGCTTAAATGCAGTAAATGCTTCCTTGGCTCTTTGACTTGTTGGAATTGTGCTTCCCGTGGTTTCCAGAATACAGAATCTTTTTTGATATAGTTACTTTATCTATAACTCAACACTCCCTTTTACCTTATTCATCCATCATTACTACGGAAAGAAACGTAAACACATTACTCAGCGGCAGAATAACCAGAAAGAAGATAATGAACAAATATAGTAAACCTCCGCATGTAGCAGTTATGTGACAGCTCTATGATTAGTTTCTTGTGTCCACGTGAAAATTAAATGCTACCTATACAATATAATTTAATTGATGCCAGAGAATACCACAGGATTTTTATTCCCAGATTGCATTTCTGGTATTTCAAAGAAGTGCATTACGAGTGACCAAGCATATCAAAATTAAATAAACTGAGCACCTTTGATTGATCAATGTGCGAAGCCTAGAAGCTTTGAATGGTGGAAAATTCAGCTTGTCCCGGAACAGTGGGTTTGCCTCAATGAGCTTCTTGAGCTCCAAGAGCATGATATTCCGAGCTGACTTTGTGTCCCCATACTTGGATAGCTGCTCGTTTTGCCTGTTTCAATCATCAATAAACAATCAAATCCACATCAACCAAATGCTGTAAACATTTTGCTTCAGAAAGGAACATTGCCCTACCTAAAATTCTCCAAGGTCAGCAGCTGTGTTATCTCCTTGAACAGCTCCTCATTGAAGGAGGCAAACACCTTGAGATCCTTGACGAGAATTTCCACGGCCTTGGCCCTATCATGCCTGTGAAACGGACAGCAAATTCAGCACAACAACCCAACCTTGAAAACGACAAAGTACCAAGAGCAGCTTAATCATGAGTCAGTCACCTATCAAGGGCCTCGAGGTACTTCTGCTTGCGGATCTCAAAGAAGATCTTCATGGAGTAGCGATTGTCCTCCACCTTGGTGAAGCCGCTGAGGTACTTCTCCACCTCATCCCACTCGCCGCCCTGGACAAGATCCTCAAAGTGCTTCATGTTGAAGTAGAAGCCTGACTCCTGCTCCAACCTGCACAAGCAACCGAAAACGCATCAGGAAACGCTGCTCGCTCAGCACGCAAACCTACAAAAAACCATTCACGATCGTGGTGGACACTCACTTGTGCACTGTCTCCTTAAACTTCTCCTCATCGAGGAACTGCAGGATGAGGAATTCCAGCTCCCTGCTCAGAGACGACATGGCTCCCCCGATCCCAGCCGGAGCCTCCAGCTCTCAAAAACCCACCTAAACCTCCGGCCTTCCCGGCAGATCCCCACCCAAATCCCCGCACAAACCACGCTCCAAACCGCCCCCCAAAAACCACAGCAAACACCCACCGCAAGCTCAAAACCTAGCTCGCGAGCACAGGGCCGGAACCCACGGACCAAGCGAACTCACAACCGAAGCACGGACCTCGCCGTGCCCATCCCGCCGGGATCCCCGCCGATTCCGTCGGCGCGACCGCCGAGCTGCAGCTGCCGGCGCCGGCGGCTCGAGTCCGGCCGCCAGGCGGCGCCTCCAGCAGCTCCCGGCTCAACCGCGCCGCCGCCGGCTAGGGTTTGGCCGCGCCGCCGCCGCCGACTCCGTCTCCACAACTCAACTCCAGCCGCCGCCGAGTTTCCCTTCTTACTATCTCTCTTACTTTCTCTCTCCGAAAACTTCTCTCACTCTATTTTTTCCTCTCTCCCCTTTTGGTTTTTTATTAGGTCCGCGTTTTATGAGCATCCAGACCGGCAAGGCCATTTATAGCAACCCAGACAAAGCCAGAAATGACGGTAACACTCAAGCCTTGGCCACTGTATTCACGTTGGATGCCACTGTCGAGGCAGGAGGCGAAGGGTAGTCTCGTAAATTTCTCGGTAAGGGTAGAAGCGGAAGTGGGGCGGTCGCGCGGTCGCTTGCAGCCTTGCAGGCCGGGGGGAGGGGCAATTTCGGTCATTCGTCGCGGGGTAGGGGAGCATCTGGGGGTGGTTGTGGGGCCCACTAGGATCGTGGGTCCGATTGAGGACGGAATGGTCATTTGGGCACCAGCTACTGTAAGTTTTCCCTGCTGCCACGTCATCCTTCCTCGTACCCATTAACTTCTTTTTCTTGCCAGTTTTTTCTCTCTCCCTCTCTATCGGTTTCTGGCGCATCGCCGGTTTCGAATTTTGAACGCGACGGGTTCGTGGTAGGCGCACCCAGTACACCTACCCAACTTTTGCACTCATTTTGATAATGACAGGAGATAGAATAGAAGTGTGCTTTTGTGAAAATAGTTTGTTGACACCGAATTTTTAATGATACAGATAAAATATCTCGGACATCAACTAGCTATACATGTTCTACATTAACAGATTCTAATTTCCATTCACGTCCTCATTTTCCATAAAGTATCCCTACTTTCTTGATACATTTTCCATTCTTCTATCTATGCTATACGGCACAACACCATCTTGGAAAAGATACACCTTCTGTCCAGTTTAGTAAGCATATAACGCCTAGAAAAGTTTTTACGATTGATAAATGCATAAATATCCGTAAATGTCCCAAGAGCTTGCACGCATCTGTTTACTCATGTCGTTAATGAGGCGCATTTATGTGCTTGGCATGCGGGCTTTAGGAAATGGACTCCATTCAGGTATATGGGCAACAACTGTTGCAGATACGGGTGCGGTGGCATCGAAGCATCGTTTATGGTCCATCCAATATTGAGTTAATGGATATCAGTGGGAGGTTAGGGTAAGTTTTCCTTCTCCTTGGTTTTCATATCACTAACAAACACGTCGAAGAAACTTGGACGATGGGAGTATACCATAAGCATTGTTCATCTAAACAGGTTACTTATTGCTCGTTTAAATTCTACATGGCAGTTAGCCTATTAAATCACATGTTTAGCCCTTGAGCATTTTTTGTTCGTGTGTTTCTACATGTGAATTTGTCTTGAAATTGGATTGATTTTTCCCGTCAACCCTAGAGTTTTCTATTCCTATTCAGTGGGTTTGACTTTGGTATTCCATTATCTTCCATATCTTCAAAATCGGATAAAGCCTGATATCCAAAGACGCCGGCAGCAACCGAACAAAATACGTAATCGTTACCACGCATTCAAATACGTCGCAATCCGACACCCTTTACTTTTACGTTACCATTTTGCCAACCAAACAATATCCAAAAGACGACGACAAAAAACGCAGGGGATATACGCGGGTCTAAAAAAGCTGAACCAAAAGGCATGCAACTACACAACATGTGGGTACGCGTAGCAAGTGGGATTCGGTCGCAATAATTCTCGATTTCCAGACCTGTCGCTTTCCCGCTGTGCGCCCTAGTGCGCGAGTAGCTGTCCAGCCTTTAACGAGATATGCCAATGTACTTATCTCAGTAACCTATATAAGTCAGTGAGCTTAGCAGCCAACTGGCAACGCAACTTGGTCCGGATTTATTATTCCCACACTCTTTTCGGGCGGCAGAAAAAAAAAACCATACCGAGAACCCTCCCTCCACGTCGCACGTGCCACTCGCTGTCCGAAACGTGGCCTGTATGTTGACCGTCCCCCCGGTCACGTGCCGCCCCTTGACGCGTCTTCGAGGCGGACGGGGACTGGGGGCACGGGTCAGGGGCGCTGGGGCAGCAGGACGCAGGAGGACCCACCGCGTCAACACGAGGCGCGAGGTTGGCGGATAATTACGGCGCCTGCCACCGGGCGCGCGTGGGCGGGGTCGAGACGGTGGAGGGGCAGCGCCGGGAGCCGGGCGAGCGAGGCCCCCCGTCCGGGCCTTGTCTCGGGCTCCGCGCGATCGCGGCCGTCCGTATCGCGGCGGCAGTGGCCATCACATGCGGCCGGGCCGCGGGATCTTCTGCGGGAAGGGGGCTGTGGCCTGTGGGTGGTGGCGGGTGTGCGCGTGGCTCGTGCTCGTTGCTTGGGTTCGTGTGGATGTTGCTGTGCAACTGCTTGGAGCTGGGTTGGCCTGATCCGGAGCGATCCAAAAACCCAAGCAACATCACTTTTTCGTTTCAAACAGAACACGTGAGGAAAGCATTGGTAGTGTTTGTTAACTACACTCGATGTAAATTACTAAATGTTTCATAATTACTTGTTCTCAAAAAGATAAGTGACAACACGTCAAAAAAATTCACTATAATATTACTCGAGAAAATTGTTCATCATAATATTTCCACACGCTATCATTAATTAAATATTACTATTACTCATGGTATTATTAGTATTATTATAAGAAGTGTTTTTTGACAAGATATTATTTTTTTTGACACGGACAAGATATTATAAGAAGTGTTGGTAGTGGTTAATTTTGAAAAGTTAATGTTGCACGAGCTTTTTTTGAAATAAAGATTGGAGAGAAGATACCGAAATACCTTATGCCACGCTTGATTCTTGTACTGTTTTGCACGGGACACACTCCTCACAGCATCAGGGCACAAATGAGAGACACGACGCCAGCTGAGAAAATTGGGGTCGATGAATGATGAGGAGAGGCAAGAGTGAGAGAGAGCATGAGTGGTCACACTCACATAGCAAGTCAGAGAAAGTGCACGTACAAGAGGAGAGAGAAGTGGAGATGAGCTAGGGCTCGTCTAGGGAGGGGGTGGTGAATGTGATTGGTGGTAACAGTTGGGTACACCATAATTGGTGGTACGTCTAGATAGGCACAGCTTGGTGGGGCACTGCCATCATGTGCTTGCTAGTACTCGTTTGTGTGCGCAGCGCAGGGGCCAAGCAGAGAATAGGAACTGCTATGCCCACACCAAATGGAGACAGCGCCAATATACGGCTGCATTTAACTCTTTATTTGGTACCTGCACAACTAACTTCCTCTCTCCAAACATTTCGAAATTTAACATAGATATTTGGATTTTCTTTGGCGGAAATACATGGTTATTGATTTAAATTATTTGATGGTGCGTTTTGTTAAATGTTTTTAGGTTTAGCCCGCTAAATATTCCATCCGAACATTTGGTTCCTCTCAACAATCGTCCTGTTCGTTTGGCTGGTGGCTGGCGCTGGTTTTTGCTGAGAGAAAAACACTGCTGGCTGGTTGGTGGCTGGCGCTGGTTTTTGCTGAGAGAAAAACACTGCTGGCTGGTTGGTGGCTGGCGCACCGTTGGCTCGCTGGAAACAATCTAAACGATCCCTAGGCTTTGTGCTAAGGTAGATTTGATTGGATATGATACTTAGGTTGAGTTGAGATATTGGCCACGTTGCTATGTATCCACCTCTTCGTTCCGGGGCCCAAAAGGATGGTAGTGGACGTGATAAGAAAAGCAGAGGTTAGAAGAGAGCCTGAGTTACCTAGCTTTGTTGTGATTAGAAATGAGGGAGCACCCAAAGGGATACAGATGTGTGATTTAGAGTGGTTTGGTTCATTATCCACTAACAACACCATACGGTGATTTTGGTAGCGTGACATGCTGAATTTGTGGTGTGGTAAGCTCCGGACGTCATCCAAATAGATCCCTAGGCTTGGTGGTGATGGTAGGGCCCAATTGTAACGGATAGCGACTAGCTACTTTTCAGAAAAAGAAAGGGTATATATAAGATGAGTCGGTGAATAAATAAATTTAATCCATATCATTGTCACTACAGTTAACTACATATAGACAGACAATGGCTTGATAATACACCAATGAATTTCATACTGAACCATATGATGGCATGAAACCCTGTCAAGTATACTATACATAGGATGGAGCAGCAGAGGAGGCCCTACCTCCCCCATGATGCACGCCGTACACGAGCTAGTGGAGTACCAGTGCATAAAAATAGCCAAGGCCCTAAAGACCTTTCTCTCCCCGGGCGTCTCCCTCTCCTCCTTTTATTTGCCGCGAGTGCACAAAAATAGCTGGCACGTTACCCTTCACGAGAAGACACACAGCAACTGAGCAGGGGAACCCATAAAAGAATGGACGAGCTTGAAGCAATTTCCCACCTGTTTCAAAGGGCCGGCATGCATCCACGTGTACACACCACCACACTTGCATTGGTTGCTCCCAGTATCATCACTAGGGATGGGCGCGGTCAGGAAAAATCAGATAGGGACACCGGACGACAACCCAAGCCTCCACGGAATTGAAAGGGATAGCTGATGTTAACTCCTCCAAAAATTAGTGGCAAAAGGCTAGCTGAAAAAAAAATTATACACCTAATGTATTTCCGTCACTGTCAACAATAGCAACATCATTTGATATTAACTTTGGCATGTTATTTCGAGGCGAAATGTTCGTCTCCTGACCATTGACCACAAAGGCACGTGGCGTCACTGTAGGGTTACTTTGGCAGTTCAATGAATTATATTGCTCTTCACTTTTGAGAGAGATGGATCATATTTGTTTAGTTTTTCTCTTTGGAGGTGTATCTTGCTTGGGATGAGCAGCTAAACGATGCTTTCTCGAAAGGAAAATACTAATAAAAGAGCTAGTGAGCTAAACAATAGATCCAACAAAGAAAGTCGTCCTTCTCAAACTATTCTATTACTAATCATTTATAGCTGAATAAACCCATCAATTGTTCACCAATTATTGGAAGTGATGGAGTCGCGAAATGGATGTTCGTCAATTATTGGTAGACAGATCCCATGCTGTCATTCACGAAATAGAGTTCCATGTTTTCTTTTTCCAAAACCACCAATGCACCTAGCCCAAAATAACACTCCACCTCCAAGGAGCAGAATACCCTATTCAGTTCAACTGCTTATTGTTCGAACATACTCGTAGTACTTAGGTTCCCTCGAAGGCTAGAAAAATATAGTATGTCTACCCGTTAAGAAAGTAGTTACAACTAAAAGTTAATATAAAATGGTTATCTATACTTACAACCACTTCTATTCTAGCTTTCAAAACATTTTAGGGGCATTAAGTGTAGTACATTATTGTGGTATTTATACTCTTCTGTACTCCGTATCATCCATGAACAAATATTTAGGGCATGTTTGGATCAGGTTGACTAAAACTAGCTGACTAATTTTAGCCTCGAGATTAATTTTAGCCTTTCTCTAGCCTCATATATTTGAAAGTTTAGCTCTTGCGGCTAATTTTAGTTACCCTGATTCAAATATGCCCTTAAACAAACATTACAAATAGATGGAGAATATTAATTAATGAATGTTTGGTAGTAGTAGTAGCAGTAATAGTGCGTATTTGTTTACTCACATATGTGTCCTTGAAGGTATGCCAAACAAACGCAAAGCACGTCACATGACCATCAATTCGGTGTGACACCTACTGCTACTATTACGACTAGTCTACGATACTGAGCCTTTTTAATTCCAAATTTCACTCTAAAGTTTATATAAAAAAAGATTCTCGTCACATTAAAATATTATATATAGAGTATTAAATATTGATGAAATTAAAAGCTAATTACATAGTTTTGTTGTACTCTGTAAGACGAATATTTTAAGACTAATTAATTAATTTTTGGATAATTTTTCACAAATATAAATGAAATGTTACATGCCTACCGTGTCCATTTAACCCTAACTTTATCATGTCAAACTTGGCATCTAAACAAGAGGAGTGTTTAGGTCATGAAAAAGTTGGTCAAAAAGTTATATTGGATATTGTAGCGCATTGCAGCATTTTCGTTTGTTTGTGATAATTGTTAAACTCAAAGGAACCAAACACACGGTCTTTTCTCTCTCCTCCATTTTGCTGTTTCCAAGAAGAGCACCAGCGGACAGCGAAAGGATGGAGGTGACACGAGTGGCGTCGATGCATGTGGATGGCCGTGGCCCCTTCCTTCTTTTGTCTGGCTCCAGTTTTTTTACTGTGCGTACAAGTATTTCTTTTTTTAAAATCCTGCGTTTAGGCCACAAGATGTTAGAATTGGGAGGGTAATTTGAGAGTATGATGTCACCTCGTAATCATTGCGCCACTGTAGCATTTCGTTTGTATTTGTGAAAAATTGTCCAAAAATTGATTAATTAGGCTCAAAATGTTCATCTCGCGGAGCACAACAAAACTGTGCAATTAGTTTTTAATTTCATCTAAATTTAGTACTCCCAGAGCACAATAAAACTATGTAATTAGTTTTTGATTTCATCTACATTTAGTACTCCATGCATGTTATGATATTTTGATGTGATGGGGAATCTTCTTTTTGCATAGTAAATTTGGGAGTGAAATTTGGGCCCTGTTTAGTTCCCGGTCACATCATCAAACTTTTAAAAATTCTCTCTCCAAACTTCACTATTCATCTATCAAATCAAATCTCTCTCCTCATGCATGGAGTACTAAACGTGGGTAAATAAAGAAAACTAGTTACATGGTTTTAATGTACACGACGAGACGAATCTTTTAAGCCTAGTTAGGTCATGATAGGACAATGTTGACCACAAACAAACGAAAAATACTACAGTGTCACTTTTTCACTTCACTTTTTACCTTTTTTCAGAAACTTAACACCCTTGGCATCTAAACAGGGCCTTATTTCTTTTACCACTGCTATTTGAGAGGGAAAGAGGGTCAATGTCAGAGAAAGCGATGTGGCTTCTTGTTGGAGGAACTATGATGGCAGGTTCCTCACCTAACCGTATTATATGCAAATGGGAAGCACACACCAAATGTGTACCATCATTTGTGCTTGCTCCTACTATTTTGAGATGATATCTTTTATAGAAGTAATGGAGTGCTAGTTTTGCATAAAGATAGCATGAGATCACATTGTAGTGCCTTGGACATTTGATTTCCATACCCAAATTAGTAGCTAAAGAAACGATAGCCGCAATTTTGATATATGGACAAAATCTGAGCTTTGCGTTGTATGGAGAAAATGGGGTATAATTGCCTTAGTAGAATGGTTAGAGTTAGTCAGATGATTCACATGCAGATACAGATGCATGTTGAGGTACCTACCATTCACATGCCTCCTACTATTTCAAGTTACCTTTATTTTTTATGGAAGTAATGGAGTGTTAGGTTTGCATATAGGTGGTACGAGACCACATCGTAAAAGGATTTTGCATATTTAATTTCTATACCAAAATTAGAAACAAGAAAGGCAATGCCCATAATAGTGATATATAGACAAAATCTAGAAGTGTCGGAACAAAGTAGAATACAAACACATGAGTGGGATTGTTAACGTCACTTGAGAAACAAAACTAATATAGCATGAGGGGATCACTCACATATTTCCTTTTTAAGTAAATATATGCCTTATTTGATAATTATTTTGTGACGCGTGGATATTTGATACTAGTAACAATTGCACCATAAATATTTGTCCCAAACAAAAGAAATTGACTTTTTCTCTCTTTTTTCTTAAGTTTAAAAATATGGTAGAAGGCATATATTCCATTCATGAATATTCAGATTATTTGACTACCTACGAGTGTTTTTAGTACCATGAGTAGCTTTTAAATAGAGGGGTATATATCTAGGGTGGAAAAACCAGCATGAGATCCGATTCAATTTCGGCACGGCTTTGGGTTGACATGCGGTGCACGAGAGATAGGCACCGCCGCGCAGTACACCTAGCTCAGCCAAGTCCTGCCACCCCGTGGGCCGCGGGCGTACGGGCGTGCGGGGCCGCGGGGCCCACCGCAGGAGCAAGTGAATCGAATCACTTGTGACACTGCACTGCACATTTCGTCCCCCCTCTCTCTCTTCCTCTTTCCCTTTCTCTCTCCACCGGTCGCTTTCGCTTTCTCTCTCCTCGGGTGTGCAGGGGGCGGACAGTACCGCGGCGTGGAAATGACGGTTCTGCCCCTGCGGCAATTAAATAGTCCCCGCCCGAGGGCAGAATCGTCCGTCACGTGGGCCGAGGAACGTGGGCCGACGTCCTTTGCGTGGGGGGACCAACCTCCTCCGGACCGGACCCTTTCTCTCTCCTCTCCCTCTCTATTCTCTCTCCTTCAACGCCGATATCTCGCGATATTCTCACGTGCCACATGCACGGCCTTTCTCTCTCATCCTGTGAGGACTGAGGAGGATGCGGACAGGGACAGACATGACACGGAGAGAGAGAGAGTGAGAGAGACGTTACTACGAGATGTCGCGAGATCTCACGCGAGACGAGAGGAGGTGGGAGCGAGAAGCGCGTAGTGCGTGGGGTGTGGTGAAAGGGGAGTCTTTTTAAAGGCTGGGGTTGTACGCATCTTTCATGTCTGCAGAGAAAGGGGTAAGGGCTGAGTAAGGGCTGTGTTTAGTTTTGAACAGTGGAACGTGAATTTTGGTAAAAATTCACATTAGATATTATAATATACTGAACACTTTTTGTTTGTTTATGATAATTATATTATGACCTAATTAGACTCAAAAGATTCGTCTCGTCGTGTATATCAAAACCATGTATACTTACTTTTTTATTTACCTACGTATAGTGTTTCATGTATACTTAGTTTTAATTAGAGAGACTTAATATGATTTGATGTGATACGTGAAAGTGATTTGGAGAGAGAATCTTTGGCTTCTAAGGAACTAAACAGGGCCAAGAGAGAGAAACCAACCGGAGAGAGAGGGTAGAGAGAGAAAGATGAGAGAGAAGGGGCGAGTGTGCCAGCTAACGGGTCAAAAGTTTCTGGCTCCGCGTTCGCATCATCTGGACGCTTCCTTTTTGTAGCCGTTGCGGGTTGCTTTGCCTCGCCGGAGCCCGGAGGAGAGAGGCCACCGGATAGTGCACATGTTTCTTTCGTTAAGCGTTACCGCCGGCTACCGAGCTGTGGTATATTAGGGAAATTGCACGCTACTACTTTAGAATCTCATCTCAAGTTTTTTTTCCCAAAGGAAATGTCACCTCAAGTTTTAGATGCCGGTTTCGTGGTATATTTCGCAACGACGGTAGCTTGTAAAGCTGGCCAGCTACAAATCGGAAGGGGAAAATGAATAGAAGAGCTAACAAGAAAATGGCCTCTTGGTGTGAGGAAGTGGTGTGCTTCTTTTTCACGGTTTAATTTTTTAGACAGATATATCTTGACTATGACACGTCACTGTGAGATAGAAGTACTCCCTCCGTCCCATTATACAAGAACCTGGAAGGTTCAAATTTTGTACCAAAATATAAGGTCCTGGAGGAATAGGACAAAACTATTTGGGGTTGGTGGGTAGGTGGAGAGTTGGTGGGTAGTGTAAAATGAGGGGGATAGAGGTCATTTCTCTTCCCTGTTATTTTTTGAGTTTGAATGCTCCGGGACCTTATATTTTGGGACGGAGGGAGTAATTGATATGCTCTGTTAAGAGACACTCTGTATTCAATACATACACGTGGAGAGCTAAACATATCGTCATATTAGGTCAGTATGCGGTGCCGGCACGCACACTTAGGATACAAAAAAGTTATGTAGTTGTTTGTGCTATTCCGCTAAGATTTATTCTTATTATATATACAAAAGGATGCCCATCTAATTAAAAATTCTATAAATAAAATTTTAATAAACATCACAATGCTAAATGGAGTTTATAGAACATTCAGTATGAACTGTTCAAATTAACCTCATTCTCATCATTTATAAGGAATACTCTCACCCTTTTCATCAACTAGAATTTACCTAGGTAAGTTAAAGTCTTTTTTGAAAACATAAGTAGGATAAGAGGTATACAAAAACATCATTTGTTCTAAAACACAAGAATCGTGTACATAAATTATTGCACTATATTAGACAAATAATAGTGTCAAAAGCCACAATAATTAATGAAAATCCAATAATAAATACTTCCGCGCGTTCCTAAATAACTGTCACTAGAAATCCGTATTTCCCTCACAAACATGCTCCCGGAATGATAGTTATTAAGAGACTGAGGGAGTAGATCAAAACATGACATTCAGATAACGAAATGACATCCAAACCACTATTTTTAAATATCGCATGGCTTCTGCTATGCTTGATAGCAACCCAAACCTAACGTAGCTCGAGCTAGAACAGAAACAGCTGCAATCGCCAACCCAACTTCCTAGTAATTCCGGTCAAGGGACGCCGGCCGGGGCCGCCACACGGCGTGCACATTGGCGGCTGGGCGCATAGGATTCTCGCAAGAGGACAATCCGGTCCGTACTCGGGCCCAGGCCACACAGATAACGAGAGAGAGAGACTGTGACGGGAGAAAAATAATAGGGGGTGTTTAGTTTTGAAAAAGGTAAATTGGACACCGTAGCATTTTTCGTTTATTTATGGTAAACATTATCCTACTATAACTTAACTAGGCTTAAAAGATTCGTCTCGTCGTGTACATCAAAACCATGTAACTAGTTTTTTATTTACCTACGTTTAGTAATCCATGCATGAGGAGAGATATTTAGTGTGACGGGTGAATAATGAAGTTTAGAGAGAGAATTTTTAGAAGTTTGATGATGTGACCGGGAACTAAACAGTGCCAGGTGTGTTTAGTTCCAAACTTGACAAACTTTCCATCCCATTGAACATTTAATATAGCAATAACCCATGCATGGAGCATTAAATAAGCTAAATAAAAAATTAATTGCATAGTTTTGATGTGCACGACGAAACGAATCTTTTAAGCCTAGTTAGATCATGGTAGTGGTAGGATAACAATTACCATAAACAAACAAAAAATGTTAAAAAACTATATTTTCTAGAGACCTAAACACACCCAATAAATAAAGATAAAAATAAGCCAAATAATGCAGTCTGGTCCCTGACAACCGCTTTCGTTTTCTTTATTCAGAGCTTTCGCTTTCGTCCGACGAAACCCGCGAGATATCGCGCGTCAAGAATGGAAACCGCGAGATCGCGACGGTTGCTCGCATCGCTTGTCTCTCGGAAACCGACGCCGATGCATTAGTTGTTCCCAGGCCACCCCCCCTGCCAGGAGGTGTCAGGGCTAACGTGAGCGCCAGGACTCCCATTCCACCTCCCACCCTCTCTCACCTTTTTCTTTCTTTCTTTCTTTCTTTTCTATTTTTTATTTATTTATTATAATTTCCTCTCTCGCTCTTTTTTTTTCTTGTTCTCATGATTTAGGAGAGATTTGGGTGGACCATATCTATGATCTTATAGATATATATATGAAACCGGGTTGACATAGAGTGGCTCATTGTGATTGCAAAGGAGACATGAAGGCGCCGTTTGGAACAGCAATTGTGAGAAGCGCTTCTCAGATAAGCTGTACAAATATGAAAATAACATTTATTTGAGAAACGGGTATGACAACTTTTGTGTTTTAATATAAATGGAAGCAGTAGGGAGAAGTGTGGCAAAAAAATGCTGCAAAAAATTATGCCGTTTGGCTTCTAGTTTCAGCTTATTTTGGCTATAAACTGGAGTTAAACTGTTCCAAATAGGGCCGAAAAAACTCTAGATAAATCTGAGTAGTAGTTTTATGTTTATTCAAAGAAAACCTTTTCTTTAATTTTGGCCATTATTATAATAGCTAAAAGTCTAAATAGTTTTTGTAACTTAATGGTGATGCTACTAAATTTATCATGACAATAATTTATAATATTTTTTCTATTTAAAATAGTATCTTTGCAGATCATGTCAATGTTCTAAACTGCTTGTTGTATTTGTGTTCAGGAGAGTATAATAACTCCGGTTAATGCTTCTATTGCGTGATTCAGGTGCTTTATATCACTCTTTGTTGTTTTATCATGCGATTTAGATGTTTCGCAAGTTGGTTGGAGGATGGGTCAATTTTGGAGCGGGATAAAACTATATGGCGCCAAAAGCGAAGTGTGAACAACATCAAGAGAATCTCAAATGCTTTGCCTTTCCTTCAAAAGATGGTGTGAGAAAAAAAAAACACGGTGGCATTATTGCTCTTCCAGATGTGTGTTGGGTCCCAGCATTTTGGCTTACCATCATGAGCCAGAGCGCCTTAGTCTAGTGCCTATTGGAGAAGGGTCGCCGTCGGAAACGAATTGAAGCTAGCCAACACATATGGCGCTTTCAACAGGACCATCAAAAATCACGATGAATTGCAACAAAACAAATCAAGGTGGATGCACTTATCGATCTGAGATGGACAGCTGAAACTGACCTGTGTCCTTGCTTTTGTCATATATCCCAATCAGGGAGAGATGTATGAAAACCCCACGTGTCGTCGCTAGCTTCGGCCACTTAGGTTTTTCGTATCTCAATCGATTTATTTTTAAATGAAAATCTTCCAACCAAATATATACATGCATGTCCTCTTAATTACATACAGGAACTGAACCTGCTATATGTTCAGACAATCATATCAGACATAACCTTGAACTCTGATAGTCCTATATATATGGTGCACCATAAAGCTGGTAGACCCTAACAGACAACTCAGCACAAAATTTGAGCATTATAATTTGGCAGTCACAGGCACCGCACATTAAGAATCGGCGAAAATGGATGTGTAAAAAAATGAAATAAGGTAATAAGATACAGTAGGTGAAAAAGAATTGATTAGAAAGCTAGCTGTTGGATTTCCTTGTCAATCTGTTTGTTGGACACGGGGACACACTCTCACACACGTACAGAGTACTATTATTGTTGATATTTATAAATAATATTTTTAATAAATTGATAGCGACGATCTGACCAAGTATATGGCTTGTTTTGACTAGACCTCCAATTGTCATAAGGACAGATTTGTAAATTCGATCTGCTCTTAGTTATGTTTAATTAACATGACCCCTTCAATAATTTGTGGATGAGAACAAATCAAAGCAAACCATCATCACCAATACAATGACATACAGTTTGTTGCTTCCACGAAAGAGCAACCTACCTCCTGAACTACAGCGTCTTTGAAATTGCTTAGACCGACTGCTGTTTTCTTGAAGTACAATCCGTCTTTTCTTAACCTATGGACACCTTGCCGTCAAGAAAAAAAAAGGATAACCTGGATTGAATAATGTTAACACAAGAAATCAGTAGCATCACTATCAGAATAACATCCACTAATTCTTCTATGCATGGTTCATGCACCGCACCGCACCGCACGTCCTTTTCCAGCTAATAATCTGCTCAAAATATAGCTGAAAGGCGCCTCTTTTACTTTTATTTTAAAAAAAATATATTCTGAGAGTCCAGTCCAATGCAAAGAACGGCCGGGTACGTCATCTGATATTGAAGTTTTATTTTTATTATTAAATAAATAATAACCATTCATGTCTGACTATTAGTTTGTTTTAATTTGGCTGGCTGCAGGTACGGTCCAATCGATAGTTTGTCCCTTGTGAGGTCTAATCCAAGCTTCAGTTTTCAAAGGCCTACGTAATGTACGTGTGCGTAAGCAAAGAGAGGAATACGGACTACCACATGACTGTGCATGATTTTTTAATTTCATTTTGTTACAACCTGTTGCTTGGTTCTATCTGAGGTATAAGAAGGTACTAGAGTAATTGCCTTCGTGCATTATATAAGTATTCCTCAAACAAACATATAAGGCTATCTCCAACGACACAACCCAAATCGGAGACCTATTCGGTGAATTGGGTTACATCTATAGTAGATAGCTCACACCCAATTGATTCCCTTCTCCAACAGAGAGGACCCATCCTCCCGTTGCTTGCCTCGCCTCGTCCGTGCCGCCATCCTCGCGTCGTCCTTGCGGCAGCTGCTCCCGGCCGCGCCGGCCCCGCCACACCCGCCGACCCGCTCCCTAGCAGCGGCGCAGCGGAGAGAGGGGAGGAGGAGATCGCGGGGGCCAGGCACGGCGGCGGCGGCCAACTCCACCTCCGCCCGTAGCCGAGCTCGCCGCCGCCGCCCTCCCTCCTCTCCGGCGGCGCGCACGGAGGCCCCGGCGGCGTGATCTCCGGCCGGCCTCCTCTCTCCCTCGGCTCCGGTGGCGGCGCGAGCGCAGCGCGGGGCTGTGGCGGAGGCCCACGCGGATCCTCGGCGGCGGGGCACCGCAGGAGGACGAGCCGGCAGCGCGGAGCCGCGGGACAACGAGGAGCTCGGGCCGGCCACCCCTCGGCCTCCGGTCCGCTCGCTCGCCGCGGAGGGAGCGCTCGCGGTGGTGGGGCCCGCGCCAGCGATTTGGGTCGGCGGAAAGGGCGACCCATCTCTGGGTCTCCTCTCTCCTCCGACGCATTTTGGGTCGCGCCTTTGGGTAAGCTGTTGGAGGGTTGTTTTTCACTATGCATGATCCATTTTGGGTATGGGTAGCGGTTTGGGTTCTTTGTTGGAGACAGTCTAAGTCAATCTTACTATTAAGTCAGTTTTTTCTTAACTTTGACTAACAATATCTATACGATTTTTATCGTAAATGAAAAGAGTTATATAATAAACTTGCTTTATAGTAAATTAATCCAGTAATATCAATCTTGTCTTGCTGGTCAAAATTAAAAGAAATCTCTGACTTAGAAAAACTCAGATGGACTTATATTTGTGACCAGGGAAGTAACTATATATCCTCGTTTTTGAGGAGAGCAAGTCAATCATGCATTTTAAGTAAATATACGTTGTCATTTATATATATATATGAAGTCTCAAAGAAATTTAATTACTCCCTTCATACTGGTATTAGATGATGTTTTGAACAAGATTTTAGTCAAACATTGGGAATATAAATCATGAATAACTCTTATTTAGTTGAGTTTGGAAATATAAAAACTATATGAATAGATTTATCTTAAAAAATAATTTTTTATAAAAGTATACGTATATTATTTTTAATAAATATTGTAAAAATGAGAAGTCAAAGTTACGTTTTGGAGACTGTGTCGTTGTCCAAAAGAAGAATCTAATACCAGTATGGAGGGAGTATAGCCTATTATTTCACATCAATTTTGTTGTATATATACGTTGTCACTTTGGAGTGAGTCAAACATTTTAAACCTTACCTACCGATGTAAGAAAATACAAACATGCATGTATTGACTAAGAAAACACTAGGTATTAAAATACGTCCATCAAATCATGTCACTAAAAAACAGCGGTAAAAGTAACATCTCGTAGACCATGCCGATGCCGACACCTCCAAAGTGGTAATGGTTTTTCCTGTAGGAATTTTTGGTACCGGATGGCTACCTTGACGTAGACCGGGATGTGTAGTATTTGGAGCACACGTGAGCCTTTTGGAATCACATGCGAGCCGCTGGTCGCTGTCAGGAAAGGACGGCAGCGATTGGGGGAATCCGTGACAGGTAGCCAAACTACGGAGTACATCCGATCCATCAGGGCTATTTCCGGGAGAACCAAATCTCGCGTTAATCCCTCTGGTTTGACGGCAAACCACAAACACGTCCCTTCGCGAAAAGCAATCGGCGAAAGGGAAAGCCAGCGTCGGCTCCGGCTTGACGTACAGTATTCAACATGTCACTTATTCCGGGAGATTGTTTGTTTGCTTCCCCCATTAAGCATGTCAACATCATCTATATATGTGTGTATCATTCAAGTAACTGCATGACGACAGTTTAACCCCAGATAAGGATGCAGCCTAGAAAAAAATTACAGAGTCTAGTTGCGCCTCTCAATATGATATCTCCATTAAGCTTAAGTTCAGAACAAAACATATAATGTTAGTCAGAATTGCAGTTTCCCTCTACTTTTAAATATGTGATATTTTAAACTAAATTGTTTTTAAAATAATATATTCGATATCAGAAATAGTATATCTCAGAGACATATTCTTATTTCTAATCTAAGTAGTAAAAGCCAACAAACAATCCATTCCCTCAATCTAAATTTTACTCGCCAGTAGAAAAAAGATCTACAATTTTACTGAGGTGGCAACTTGAGAGACTGTCATCAATGATACGTGGTCATGGAAGCATGTCTACGAAAACTACCCATATATCTTGAATTGGGTGGTTGAGCTCAACCATATCGTTGGTTGGTCGCAGCCAGCAATCTTTGCAAGGTTCTTCTAACTGCAAAACTCACATGTCATTTATTTCTTTGTGCAAAATTACCAACATACCCCCCACCTCGCCACCCATCAGACTGCGGACCACATATATACTGCATAACTGCCTGCGAAATAAATTGAGGGAGAAACTCTAAACGAAACTCTTCAACGCCCTGCTTTAGGCAAGGGTCGCCATCTGGACGTGAAAGTGGCGTGTAACAGGTGTGGGCAGCATCCCACCGTCCGTCTGTATCCCTGTCGCAAATAAGACCAAACTAAAGCTCAAGACAAGGACCTGGCCGTGCACCCCATAAGTGTCAAACAGGGGAAAAAGATTACTGCATATATGCCCTGTTGGTAGACCTACACACACTTTTTGAGGGCATATATATATGGATGAGCTATAGCTACACTACACACACACCCCTGCTGGGAAAAGCAGTGATGAATGGTGGAGGTTGTTGGCAAGTATATATGACGTTTTGGGTAGTGATGTTCCTTTCCTTGGGGGTGTTTAGTTCCCGAGAAAAGGTGAAAAGTGAAGTGAAAAAGTCACATCGGATACTGTAGCACTTTTTGTTTGTTTGTGGTAAACATTGTCCTACCATTACCTAACTAGGCTCAAAAGATTCGTCTCGTCGTGTACATCAAAACCATGCAACTAGTTTTTTTATTTACCCACGTTTAGTACTCCATGCATGAGGAGAGAGATTTGATGTGATAGGTGAATAGTGAAGTTTGGAGAGAGAATTTTTGAAAGTTTGATGATTTGACCAGGAACTAAACAGGGCCCTTGTGTGCATGACAAAGGATATAAGTATATGTGGCCTAATAATACTGGTGTCGGTAGTACTCCTATATGGCATATATGATATATGTGGCTTCATCTTGAAATAGTCGGCCATCATACATATATGTGCATTTTACACTCGCCTATTTTCAAAACCCATTACACCAGTGGGGTAGTGACAGCTTGTTCACTGCCACTACCCCACTGCTGATGAGCCCTAGCTAGCTCAACGGTCAGCTTGGCAATTTTCCCCGCGGTAGCGGGGATCCGCGGGGATCCGCCCCGTTAACAGCGGGGACGGGGGGCACTTTTCCCCCGCGGGGCAACCGGGGCGGGCCCCGATACGGTTTCGGGGCAGGGACGGGGTGAGAATTTGCCCCGTGGGGGTCCGCGAAGCCCCGAAATTAGTCTGGCCCATAGCAGATTTGGCCCAAAATAGCGCAATAACGAACCCTAGTATATATATCTCAGTCCACAGGAAACCTATCCCTCGTTCCCCCACCCCACAGCCGCCGAACGACCGCAGCTCGCAGCGCCGCGTTCCCGCACCTCACTTCGGCACTGAGCTCCGCCGCACTCCCGCACCTGCACCTCACTCAGGCGCCGCACGCCAGCACCTCACTTCGGCCGTCCGGCGCCGTTGCTCCTGGTCGCTGGCCCGTCCGCGGGCTCACGGCTCTCGCCGGCTCGCTGCCTCTGTCCCTCGCGGGGCTCCGCCGGGGATCGGGGATCAGCCGGGGACGGGGACGGGGGCCGGTTTCCCCCCGTCAAGCCTATCGGGGACGTGGATGGGGTCAGTTTCGGGGAACGGGGCGGGGATGGGGGTCCCCTCCCCGGCCCCGCCCCGCCCCGTTGCCACCTTGACTCAACGGTAACAGTGGTGAGGTTGAAATTAGGTGCGCATGTCACTGCACCCTCTCTGGTGCGAGCGAGCCCGACGACGACCCTGTTTAGTTCCCGGTCACATCATAAAACTTCTAAAAATTCTCTCTCCAAACTTTACTATTCACCTATCACATCAAATCTCTCTCCTCATGCATGGAGTACTAAACGTGGGTAAATAAAAAAAATAGTTACATGGTTTTGATGTACACGACGAGATGAATCTTTTAAGCCTAATTAGGTCATGATAGGACAATGTTTACCACAAACAAACGAAAAGTGCTACAGTGTTCGATGTGACTTTTTCACTTCACTTTTTACCTTTTTCCAGGATCCAGGAACTAAACACCCCCGACATCTCCTTTACTTTTTACTTTGCCGGTACGGCACCGTGGTGATGGATCACCTACACGGCTCCCGTCCGATCCGATCCATTGCGCATCTTTCCTCCGTCTGCATGCAGGGTTTGGCTGCTGATGCCACAGTGTTACGTACAGCAGGTTTGGTTGTCTGGTACGCGCCGTGCACATGCGCCTGCCTGTGTATGTGCCTGGCCTGTGCAATATGCAAGAACTGAAACTACCTTGGCATCCCTCGGTACCTGCCCTGCCCGGCCTACTGCAATGTGCTTATGTGTTTCTTTATTGGCTTTTCTTCTCTAGGGTGGTGTTTAGATGTTGAATTTGGGAGGGTGAATTTGGGAGTATGACGCCACTTCGTAATCATTGCGTCACTGTAGCATTTCGTTTGTATTTGTGAAAAATTGTCCAAAAATTGATTAATTAGGCTCAAAATGTTCGTCTCGCAGAGCACAACAAAACTGTACAATTAGTTTTTAATTTCATCTACATTTAGTACT
>OAMR01000895.1:351328-364204 GCA_900205405.1 Echinochloa crus-galli | reverse complement strand
AGTAAGCCGCCGCCTTTAATTGCTTGTAATTTTTACTTTTGATTTTATGTACTACAACATTGAATTGCACACCAGATAGTATACAGACTTGATAGATTTTCGTGGACCCTGTAGGTCCTTATTTGAACCAATTGTCTTCACCTTTACATGTACATGATCTGCACGCCCTATTTATGGGCCTCCCTGTTAGGACTTGGGATTGATTAATTAGGCTCAAAATGTTCGTCTCGCAGAGTACAACAAAACTGTGTAATTAGTTTTTGATTTCATCTACATTTAGTACTCCATGCATGTTATGACATTTTGATGTGATGGAGAATCTTCTTTTTGCATAGTAAATTTGGGAGTTGCTTTTTGCATCTAAACAACTCCCAAATTAATGTAGATGAAAAAAGCAACTCCCAGATGTACTATGCAAAAAGAAGATTCTCCATCACATCAAAATGTCATAACATGTATGGAGTACTAAATGTAGATGAAATAAAAACTAATTGCACAGTCTTGTTGTACTCTGCGAGACGAATATTTTGAGCCTAATTAATCATTTTTGGACAATTTTTCGCACATACAAACGAAATGCTACAGTGTCGCAATGATTACGAAAGTGACATCTTACTCCCAAATTCGACATCTAAAAGTTTAGCTGTTCTGCTATTGCTAGTAGTTGAAGTGGTATAAGGGAAAGGAAGTGTGTGTCCAGTACTTTTAAAAATTGAACATTATGGTTTGGCCTTGCTCTCCAAAATAAATACATTAGCAAAGACCTATATATATTGTGTCATGTAACAAGACATTCTCTTTAGTTCTAAAGGGATGTTAGTGCGCGGAGGCCATACACATAATGACTCATGATATAGCCGTCTTGAATAACTTCAACTTTCTTAATATTGCTATGCATTCTTTGTGCTCGCATTATTTTTCCCCTTTTGGACATCTTACCATTTTAAACAACCAGTCCAACCATACTAGCAACCAAAAGCTGAAATTGAACTCAAGGTAGCCTTCTCATACCTTTTTTAGGTCCCTTAAAAGTATCTAATACTCTCTTGAATAGAAATGATACTCTCTTGAATAGAAATGTGGGTTTTGGCCTTTGCTCCAAAAAAAAAACAAAATTAGAGACCCACTTTACCATAATTGCTAGTATGACATATTTCACCGCCCTTTAAAAGGATATTAGCGTGTGGAGGCCACACCTTCAGAAGGAGTGAAAGTTTCTGTTTTGCTAGTAACACTAATTTACTTACTACCTCCCATTCGTTTGAATTGTCGTTTCGGACAAGGAAACAGAACTGGCCAGGCCAAAAGTTTTATCGGCGGAGTCAAATATAACGAACGGGAGGTAGTACTATATATGCATTTTTGGTGTTTGCATCATGTTGTAGGGTGCCTAATAACCATTTTAGACAACCGATCCAAACATCCTACCACAAAAAGCAAAAACAAAATCCACATACATCCCGTTTCTCTTTTTTTCCTCTGGTACAGCAGGGCACTGACCTACCTTATCGCTTCCTTTCACAGTCCTCAGGGAAAACGAGTGGGTACACTGAAACAGTAGTTGCATTGTTGTTGCATGTTACTTCCCTCTGCTTTTGTTTGATTAGACTAGACTCGTCTGGCCGGTTCGCTGCCTGCCTTTGCCCAGCTTTGTTCCTGCACATCTGTTGTCCAACTGCCATTGGACCAAATTATACTGCTGGTCTCTGCTTTATATTGTGTCCACAGCCTCACATTTTTTTTCTTTTTGAAATTACAGCCTCACAGTCACATGCACCTTGGTCCTGCAACAACTTTCTAAATTGGCACGTTCATGTTGATTTGGTCTATTGGCTATTTCGTCACAATTTGACCCTCCTTTTTAAAAAAAATATAAGGAGGGTCAAAGTAGCACAATTCAAATAACAAAATATAGTACCAGGAAACTGCACGTCTGCACAGAGATATCCACCAAATCCGTAATTGGTAAGAGTCAAACTATGTCTTTGTGCTCGCATTATTTTTCCCCTTTTGGACATCTTACCATTTTAAACAACCAGTCCAACCATACTAGCAACCAAAAGCTGAAATTGAACTCAAGGTAGCCTTCTCATACCTTTTTTAGGTCCCTTAAAAGTATCTAATACTCTCTTGAATAGAAATGATACTCTCTTGAATAGAAATGTGGGTTTTGGCCTTTGCTCCAAAAAAAAAACAAAATTAGAGACCCACTTTACCATAATTGCTAGTATGACATATTTCACCGCCCTTTAAAAGGATATTAGCGTGTGGAGGCCACACCTTCAGAAGGAGTGAAAGTTTCTGTTTTGCTAGTAACACTAATTTACTTACTACCTCCCATTCGTTTGAATTGTCGTTTCGGACAAGGAAACAGAACTGGCCAGGCCAAAAGTTTTATCGGCGGAGTCAAATATAACGAACGGGAGGTAGTACTATATATGCATTTTTGGTGTTTGCATCATGTTGTAGGGTGCCTAATAACCATTTTAGACAACCGATCGAAACATGCTACCACAAAAAGCAAAAACAAAATCCACACACATTTCGTTCTCTCTTTTTTCCCAATGGTACAGCAGGGCACTGACCTACCTTATCGCTTCCTTTCACAGTCCTCAGGGAAAACGAGTGGGTACACTGAAACAGTAGTTGCATTGTTGTTGCATGTTACTTCCCTCTGCTTTTGTTTGATTAGACTAGACTCGTCTGGCCGGTTCGCTGCCTGCCTTTGCCCAGCTTTGTTCCTGCACATCTGTTGTCCAACTGCCATTGGACCAAATTATACTGCTGGTCTCTGCTTTATATTGTGTCCACAGCCTCACATTTTTTTTCTTTTTGAAATTACAGCCTCACAGTCACATGCACCTTGGTCCTGCAACAACTTTCTAAATTGGCACGTTCATGTTGATTTGGTCTATTGGCTATTTCGTCACAATTTGACCCTCCTTTTTAAAAAAAATATAAGGAGGGTCAAAGTAGCACAATTCAAATAACAAAATATAGTACCAGGAAACTGCACGTCTGCACAGAGATATCCACCAAATCCGTAATTGGTAAGAGTCAAACTATGGAGCTAGTCTTCGGCTGGAGAATCATATGATTGATCCGATTCATGTTTATCCAAATGCACAAATAATTTACACCTTGTTCAAATAGTGCTCGCTTAACAGTCAATTAGATTCAAAAAACCAACAGTACTAATATAAATGGTTTCATCGACCTGCATGCTACTTTGCTACCTCCTCTGTTTTAAGCAAGGCGTATTTTGTTTTATAAGTACAATGATTTGCCCGATCTTTACTACTTCATTCACTGATATACATTCACATGCAGTGGAGGAGCCAGGATGAACATCAAGGGGGGGCCAATTATGCTAATCAACAGCTATACAATTGTCAAGTGCTATACAAATAATTTTTTTTACCACAAGAAGTCATGTGGACACAGCTAAACTAACTAAATTGAACAAATAATAGAACTAACAAACGAGTAGCCGGCAGTTTGGGACTTGAATTCACAAGGATTCAAAAGATTGTAGAGACGAATGTGTTGATTACCTGCATGCAGGCATGCAACACCATGCATTTTTTCAGCAAGCAATGCCGTCAGGCATGCATGAGGATTAGCAAATTAATGTGGCTTGTTAGCATTTGTGTGAGGTAAGGGGGGCCATGGTCCAGGTTGGCCTGGCTGTAGCTCCGCCAGTGTTCACATGTTACAAAAATACAGCCATAAGAAAGTACTCTATCCGTATTTAGATATATGATGTTACGACAAAACTTATCCCAATTAAACCGCATATATATTTAAAAGCAAAGCTAATATATATTATGTCATCAAAACTATGTCATAAACATCAATCATGTAGTAATAGAGTAATGGTTGGTCAAACACTTGTCCTAAGAAATAAAATAACCATATAACCATAACTTCAAACTTCAAAAGGAGGGAGCAATTATTAAATGTCCACTCCATTTTAGAGAGAGAGAGAGGGAGGGAGAGAGAGAGAGAGAGAGAGAGAGAGAGAGAGAGAGAGAGAGAGAGAGAGAGAGAGAGAGAGAGAGAGAGAGAGAGAGAGAGAGAGAGAGAGAGAGAGAGAGAGAGAGAGAGAGAGAGAGAGAGAGAGAGAGAGAGAGAGAGAGAGAGAGAGAGAGAGAGAGAGAGAGAGAGAGAGAGAGAGAGAGAGAGAGAGAGAGAGAGAGAGAGAGAGAGAGAGAGAGAGAGAGAGAGAGAGAGAGAGAGAGAGAGAGAGAGAGAGAGAGAGAGAGAGAGAGAGAGAGAGAGAGAGAGAGAGAGAGAGAGAGAGAGAGAGAGAGAGAGAGAGAGAGAGAGAGAGAGAGAGAGAGAGAGAGAGAGAGAGAGAGAGAGAGAGAGAGAGAGAGAGAGAGAGAGAGAGAGAGAGAGAGAGAGAGAGAGAGAGAGAGAGAGAGAGAGAGAGAGAGAGAGAGAGAGAGAGAGAGAGAGAGAGAGAGAGAGAGAGAGAGAGAGAGAGAGAGAGAGAGAGAGAGAGAGAGAGAGAGAGAGAGAGAGAGAGAGAGAGAGAGAGAGAGAGAGAGAGAGAGAGAGAGAGAGAGAGAGAGAGAGAGAGAGAGAGAGAGAGAGAGAGAGAGAGAGAGAGAGAGAGAGAGAGAGAGAGAGAGAGAGAGAGAGAGAGAGAGAGAGAGAGAGAGAGAGAGAGAGAGAGAGAGAGAGAGAGAGAGAGAGAGAGAGAGAGAGAGAGAGAGAGAGAGAGAGAGAGAGAGAGAGAGAGAGAGAGAGAGAGAGAGAGAGAGAGAGAGAGAGAGAGAGAGAGAGAGAGAGAGAGAGAGAGAGAGAGAGAGAGAGAGAGAGAGAGAGAGAGAGAGAGAGAGAGAGAGAGAGAGAGAGAGAGAGAGAGAGAGAGAGAGAGAGAGAGAGAGAGAGAGAGAGAGAGAGAGAGAGAGAGAGAGAGAGAGAGAGAGAGAGAGAGAGAGAGAGAGAGAGAGAGAGAGAGAGAGAGAGAGAGAGAGAGAGAGAGAGAGAGAGAGAGAGAGAGAGAGAGAGAGAGAGAGAGAGAGAGAGAGAGAGAGAGAGAGAGAGAGAGAGAGAGAGAGAGAGAGAGAGAGAGAGAGAGAGAGAGAGAGAGAGAGAGAGAGAGAGAGAGAGAGAGAGAGAGAGAGAGAGAGAGAGAGAGAGAGAGAGAGAGAGAGAGAGAGAGAGAGAGAGAGAGAGAGAGAGAGAGAGAGAGAGAGAGAGAGAGAGAGAGAGAGAGAGAGAGAGAGAGAGAGAGAGAGAGAGAGAGAGAGAGAGAGAGAGAGAGAGAGAGAGAGAGAGAGAGAGAGAGAGAGAGAGAGAGAGAGAGAGAGAGAGAGAGAGAGAGAGAGAGAGAGAGAGAGAGAGAGAGAGAGAGAGAGAGAGAGAGAGAGAGAGAGAGAGAGAGAGAGAGAGAGAGAGAGAGAGAGAGAGAGAGAGAGAGAGAGAGAGAGAGAGAGAGAGAGAGAGAGAGAGAGAGAGAGAGAGAGAGAGAGAGAGAGAGAGAGAGAGAGAGAGAGAGAGAGAGAGAGAGAGAGAGAGAGAGAGAGAGAGAGAGAGAGAGAGAGAGAGAGAGAGAGAGAGAGAGAGAGAGAGAGAGAGAGAGAGAGAGAGAGAGAGAGAGAGAGAGAGAGAGAGAGAGAGAGAGAGAGAGAGAGAGAGAGAGAGAGAGAGAGAGAGAGAGAGAGAGAGAGAGAGAGAGAGAGAGAGAGAGAGAGAGAGAGAGAGAGAGAGAGAGAGAGAGAGAGAGAGAGAGAGAGAGAGAGAGAGAGAGAGAGAGAGAGAGAGAGAGAGAGAGAGAGAGAGAGAGAGAGAGAGAGAGAGAGAGAGAGAGAGAGAGAGAGAGAGAGAGAGAGAGAGAGAGAGAGAGAGAGAGAGAGAGAGAGAGAGAGAGAGAGAGAGAGAGAGAGAGAGAGAGAGAGAGAGAGAGAGAGAGAGAGAGAGAGAGAGAGAGAGAGAGAGAGAGAGAGAGAGAGAGAGAGAGAGAGAGAGAGAGAGAGAGAGAGAGAGAGAGAGAGAGAGAGAGAGAGAGAGAGAGAGAGAGAGAGAGAGAGAGAGAGAGAGAGAGAGAGAGAGAGAGAGAGAGAGAGAGAGAGAGAGAGAGAGAGAGAGAGAGAGAGAGAGAGAGAGAGAGAGAGAGAGAGAGAGAGAGAGAGAGAGAGAGAGAGAGAGAGAGAGAGAGAGAGAGAGAGAGAGAGAGAGAGAGAGAGAGAGAGAGAGAGAGAGAGAGAGAGAGAGAGAGAGAGAGAGAGAGAGAGAGAGAGAGAGAGAGAGAGAGAGAGAGAGAGAGAGAGAGAGAGAGAGAGAGAGAGAGAGAGAGAGAGAGAGAGAGAGAGAGAGAGAGAGAGAGAGAGAGAGAGAGAGAGAGAGAGAGAGAGAGAGAGAGAGAGAGAGAGAGAGAGAGAGAGAGAGAGAGAGAGAGAGAGAGAGAGAGAGAGAGAGAGAGAGAGAGAGAGAGAGAGAGAGAGAGAGAGAGAGAGAGAGAGAGAGAGAGAGAGAGAGAGAGAGAGAGAGAGAGAGAGAGAGAGAGAGAGAGAGAGAGAGAGAGAGAGAGAGAGAGAGAGAGAGAGAGAGAGAGAGAGAGAGAGAGAGAGAGAGAGAGAGAGAGAGAGAGAGAGAGAGAGAGAGAGAGAGAGAGAGAGAGAGAGAGAGAGAGAGAGAGAGAGAGAGAGAGAGAGAGAGAGAGAGAGAGAGAGAGAGAGAGAGAGAGAGAGAGAGAGAGAGAGAGAGAGAGAGAGAGAGAGAGAGAGAGAGAGAGAGAGAGAGAGAGAGAGAGAGAGAGAGAGAGAGAGAGAGAGAGAGAGAGAGAGAGAGAGAGAGAGAGAGAGAGAGAGAGAGAGAGAGAGAGAGAGAGAGAGAGAGAGAGAGAGAGAGAGAGAGAGAGAGAGAGAGAGAGAGAGAGAGAGAGAGAGAGAGAGAGAGAGAGAGAGAGAGAGAGAGAGAGAGAGAGAGAGAGAGAGAGAGAGAGAGAGAGAGAGAGAGAGAGAGAGAGAGAGAGAGAGAGAGAGAGAGAGAGAGAGAGAGAGAGAGAGAGAGAGAGAGAGAGAGAGAGAGAGAGAGAGAGAGAGAGAGAGAGAGAGAGAGAGAGAGAGAGAGAGAGAGAGAGAGAGAGAGAGAGAGAGAGAGAGAGAGAGAGAGAGAGAGAGAGAGAGAGAGAGAGAGAGAGAGAGAGAGAGAGAGAGAGAGAGAGAGAGAGAGAGAGAGAGAGAGAGAGAGAGAGAGAGAGAGAGAGAGAGAGAGAGAGAGAGAGAGAGAGAGAGAGAGAGAGAGAGAGAGAGAGAGAGAGAGAGAGAGAGAGAGAGAGAGAGAGAGAGAGAGAGAGAGAGAGAGAGAGAGAGAGAGAGAGAGAGAGAGAGAGAGAGAGAGAGAGAGAGAGAGAGAGAGAGAGAGAGAGAGAGAGAGAGAGAGAGAGAGAGAGAGAGAGAGAGAGAGAGAGAGAGAGAGAGAGAGAGAGAGAGAGAGAGAGAGAGAGAGAGAGAGAGAGAGAGAGAGAGAGAGAGAGAGAGAGAGAGAGAGAGAGAGAGAGAGAGAGAGAGAGAGAGAGAGAGAGAGAGAGAGAGAGAGAGAGAGAGAGAGAGAGAGAGAGAGAGAGAGAGAGAGAGAGAGAGAGAGAGAGAGAGAGAGAGAGAGAGAGAGAGAGAGAGAGAGAGAGAGAGAGAGAGAGAGAGAGAGAGAGAGAGAGAGAGAGAGAGAGAGAGAGAGAGAGAGAGAGAGAGAGAGAGAGAGAGAGAGAGAGAGAGAGAGAGAGAGAGAGAGAGAGAGAGAGAGAGAGAGAGAGAGAGAGAGAGAGAGAGAGAGAGAGAGAGAGAGAGAGAGAGAGAGAGAGAGAGAGAGAGAGAGAGAGAGAGAGAGAGAGAGAGAGAGAGAGAGAGAGAGAGAGAGAGAGAGAGAGAGAGAGAGAGAGAGAGAGAGAGAGAGAGAGAGAGAGAGAGAGAGAGAGAGAGAGAGAGAGAGAGAGAGAGAGAGAGAGAGAGAGAGAGAGAGAGAGAGAGAGAGAGAGAGAGAGAGAGAGAGAGAGAGAGAGAGAGAGAGAGAGAGAGAGAGAGAGAGAGAGAGAGAGAGAGAGAGAGAGAGAGAGAGAGAGAGAGAGAGAGAGAGAGAGAGAGAGAGAGAGAGAGAGAGAGAGAGAGAGAGAGAGAGAGAGAGAGAGAGAGAGAGAGAGAGAGAGAGAGAGAGAGAGAGAGAGAGAGAGAGAGAGAGAGAGAGAGAGAGAGAGAGAGAGAGAGAGAGAGAGAGAGAGAGAGAGAGAGAGAGAGAGAGAGAGAGAGAGAGAGAGAGAGAGAGAGAGAGAGAGAGAGAGAGAGAGAGAGAGAGAGAGAGAGAGAGAGAGAGAGAGAGAGAGAGAGAGAGAGAGAGAGAGAGAGAGAGAGAGAGAGAGAGAGAGAGAGAGAGAGAGAGAGTCGGGGAATCTTCTTTTTGCATAGTAAATTTGGGAGTGGAATTTGGGATCTAAACAAGGCCACTCTTTCCTGCCTCCCCCACCATAACGTGGTTTTCATTCCTTCATTTATTTTATTTACCTTTGGAATATTTTTTTTTGAAAGAGAACCTTTGGAATATTTAACATTGACGGTTGAAAAGATTGCTGAATTGGCCTGTGGTGAAAGGTAACAAGTAACAACCCACTACTGATTTATGATTTGTTTTCGTATGATACGAAAGCGGTTCTAAGATTTGATGTCGAGTTGTCAAGTTATAGAGACGCGTACCGTGGTCTACTGGTCTGTGTAGTCATTGCTTACCTTTCTTTGAATAATTCAAGCATTTCTGTTTTGTTAGGTATTGCTTTCCTTCCTTTCGAAAATTAGGTGGTTCTTTTGTCCACTTTATTGTCTTGTCATTCACTTGTTAAGGAAGATAACAAAATAGAGGCATGCATATCTATCCATCCACAAAGGAGAAAGAGGAGAAAGGGAACAAGGAACCTGGAACCAGACTGCACAGAGTACTATGGTGCATGCATGCTTTGGTACTTGCTGACAAGAGAATGGCAAAATGCATGACGCAGTGCAACGTGTTGAGGCTTTCAGACAGAGGGGATCCATGGTCGATGGCGACCCCTCCCAATGACACAACTGATCGAGCTCATCTCTCGCACGTACCTGTGCTCCTACTGCATGAATCTTAACGCATTATCTTTGACGAGATGGGCACATCGCACATGACGTGACACAAGTACCCATATTGGCCTATTGCTTGAGCTGACGAACTCTGATCTTATATATGCAAATGGCATGCAAAAAATGAAGATAGAGTCACTTGTTTTTTCAACCGCATTAAAAAGCCAGGGCATTGTTTCACCTTTGTGGGAGAGTTGCTGTCACCCATGCTCGTTTTCGCGTTTCAATTTTTGGATCCCGGGGGATTGCCTTTTCCTTCCCCTCCCTTTAAGCTCAAGGACCTTCTGAAGGCTTTTTTCTGGATATATATTCAAATTCAGCCACAGATATATCTCCTGTCACCATCTTACTTCATCTCCTCTTTTAATAACCTTTTATTAAAGACAGAGACAGAAAAGACAGAATGAAAGATGGAAATATTCCTTTTTGAGCAAGTGAAAGAAAGAAAGATGTGTGTGGGTGTGGCCATGCCATGAGACACTTTTAGGCCCATTTCACCAATTGTCAAAGCCCATATAACTTGAGCCCAGCCCATTAATTAAAATAAATTGTGCAACCAAGCTTCCAAGGTTATTCACTCGATGAGACCATGAGAGCCAACCCATTCAAAGACTTTTGGAGGCGTTTTGATGGATTTTATCAAGCCATTCTCAAACGTGCAGTAAAGTTGTTGTTACAGCGACTATCAAACCTTGCACCTTGACCTTTTTTCCTCTCTGTCATTATAAACGTTGTACAGCTACTTTGTTTTGGTTGCAATATCTCATTTTTTTTTCACACACGCTTTCACACTTTTCTATTTTGGGTTTTGTTTTCATGGCACAAAGGGGTATAATTAAATATTTGCGATCCGGTGTAAACCTGTCGAGTGTCGACGCTCCCTCATTGAGCTAATCTCCGAGAGAACAGCCAATTTTGGTCAAAGCCGGATTTATTTCCATTATCTAAAAAAAAGGAGAACAGCCACCTAGGGTCCTCCGTCAGACTGCTGTGCTTGGTCTGACGACCTCTGCTCTCATATCTGCAAACATATACGTAGTGTCGTGCAAAAGAATCAAAATTAAATTATTTTTTAGATGAAGATCAAAATGAAATTACTGGCGTATATTTCCTATCCAATTAAAAGCACTGGCGTTTCTTTCACCTTTGTGCGAGAGTTGCTGTCAGCTTGTCACCCATGCATGTTCTTGGTCTGCTTGTTTCCGCATTTCATTTTCTTGGATGCGGGGTAGTCGCATTTTTCCTTCCCTTCCCTTTAACCTCAAGCATCTTCCCACGACTGACCTTTTTTCTCGATATATCTGATCTCATTCGCCATCTCATTTCTCACATCTTTTTAATAAACTTTATTAAAGAGAACAGAACGTTTCAAAAAAAAATTAAAGAGAACAGAAAAGATGTTTTGGGCCTATGAGGCCATTATAGGCCCATTTCACTTCCACAAGCCATAGGTAATGTGAGGCTGCATTAAATAAGAGACGTCAAAAGATACGAAGAATTCGGATCTTGTGCGAGCTACTTAACAACAAAAGTAATGCACTATACACTACCAATATTTATATTAGAGAAGAGTGGTGTCTACTACTAATGCACATTTTTTAGATAATAGAAATTAATCCAGCCTTGACCCGGGGGCTACGGCCATAGTTTACAAAAGCGTAGCACTTCCGTCTGCTCAAACACTCAGTCACAAAAACAAATAGAACACACCATAAAGTTTGAGAAATATTAGCCTACAATTCTATTGCTAAATCTCCATCCATGGTGCACGAAGATCCGCATTGCCAAAGCTTCCAGCGATTGACATGCCTCCGTTATTGCTTGTTTGTCTTTCTCAAGCCGCTGTAGCTGAGCCCAAAACCGGAGCCAATATGTTCCTCTGAACAGTACCTGCAAGTAAGTTTTCATGGGAGATTTGTCAAACACCGAGTCATTTCTACTGAGCCACAATGCCCAATAAAGGCGGAGACTCCGACCAACAATTGCCCTTTTAATTATCTTCCCATCCCTACAAGCCATGTATTAAATAAATGATTAAAGCTATAGGGAGTCTGTAAATTAAACGCAAATTGTACGGCTCTCCATAGGAACTTGGCCATATGACAGTCAAAAAAGAAATTCTACTACTAATGCACATGACTTATATAAAAGAGAAAATTGACTGCTGTGTTTGGTTGAGGAATGATAATGTAAACGTAAACGGAATCAGGTCACGCCGTATTTTGGTGGTGCAAATGATGGTTACGTCATTTGTTTGGTTTGGTCAGGTAACGATGTCAGATATCGGCGCGGTGGAGAGCAGGACACCGTCACGCTACGGTATCTGATTGCGCTGAGGTGGGAGCGGTATCAACTTCGTATAGGGCGGTATCCGATTACGGCGTAATGCGATTACGTGAGTGCTGAAACAAACACCGAGTAAAGGGACCTGTTACCGTACGTAATCGAGTCCCGTTATATTTACTCGAACCAAACGCTACTAGTTTTATATGATATATATATTAGGCACTATAGTTTATAAAGTGGTGTCTACATGATATGTCAAGGCATAAACACTATTTGGTAGTTTCCGGTTCGGATTGCCCTAACTGTGTTCAATGTGTTTTGTTTGGGCACACAAATACGGAGTGGTGACAAAAACTACAAATGACGATACATTCTCTTTGAAAAATGTTCATTGTGTTACAAATGACGATGCATTCTTAGCATACTAGATCGAAAAATTCGGGACAATGCACATATAAGGTTTTTTTTTTGAGTGCACATATAAGTTCTCAATCGAAGCAAAACACTTCTACGAGTGTGGGAAGAACTTCCGCAGAAGCCATTAGTTCATCTTGTGTCAGCCCTTAAAACGAAACTGAGCATGTCTTTGCATCCGACCTTTCTTGTGTAAAATTCAGAAACTGGTATCATAGTGTATATAGTATCATAGTGAGCAAAACACAAGATTCAGAAACAACAGCATAGGATAACACTGGACTACATAGGAGTATAGGACAAGAGTAGATAATACAGACATGTCAATATAATACGGACTCTGGTATCAGACTATTACTCCTACCTACCTACACTACATCCTCCTTCCAGGGAGCAGCAAGACAAAAGGGTTCAAGGAAAAACAGAGGACCCCAAATTCATATTGAGGACAGGGGCAGAAAATTCAGGGCACAATCCATCTGGTGACGGTTTTCTCCATTTCGTTCTGAGGCTGCCCCAGTGACCGCAATGACAGGCGCTAGGGAATCTGGCTGCAGTCAAGGTTTACTCGCACTTGATGGAGCGGTAGATGTGCCTCACAAAGAACAGTGATGCGCGGAAACCGACGGTGCCTAGCATGAGGAAGAAGCCGTAGCAGACGCAGGTCATGTAGCCGAAGAAGAACGATGTCTGCATGAAGCCTGACATGTCGGACCGCGCGTGGTAGTAGTAGATGCAGTAGAAGAATATGAAAATACCAGTGGAGCCTCCACACAGGACAGATCTGCAGACAGGCAGAACTTTTGTTACACAGAGAGACTGTATTAAATAAGAGATTATGTGAAAGATACGAACAATTCGGATCATATGCAAGACCTAGTCTTAACAACAAAACTAATACATTATACACTACCAATATTTATATTAGAGAAGAGTGGTGTCTACTACTAATGCACATGACTTACATAAAAGAGAAAGGGAAAATTTGCTACAGGACATGCAAAGTAGAGCGCGTTTGCTGAAACACACCGTTGACCGCGTTATATGCTGCTGGACACTCTCATTTTGT
>OAMR01000895.1:340103-350317 GCA_900205405.1 Echinochloa crus-galli | reverse complement strand
TCTTCCCATCCCTACAAGCCATGTATTAAATAAATGATTAAAGCTATAGGGAGTCTGTAAATTAAACGCAAATTGTACGGCTCTCCATAGGAACTTGGCCATATGACAGTCAAAAAAGAAATTCTACTACTAATGCACATGACTTATATAAAAGAGAAAATTGACTGCTGTGTTTGGTTGAGGAATGATAATGTAAACGTAAACGGAATCAGGTCACGCCGTATTTTGGTGGTGCAAATGATGGTTACGTCATTTGTTTGGTTTGGTCAGGTAACGATGTCAGATATCGGCGCGGTGGAGAGCAGGACACCGTCACGCTACGGTATCTGATTGCGCTGAGGTGGGAGCGGTATCAACTTCGTATAGGGCGGTATCCGATTACGGCGTAATGCGATTACGTGAGTGCTGAAACAAACACCGAGTAAAGGGACCTGTTACCGTACGTAATCGAGTCCCGTTATATTTACTCGAACCAAACGCTACTAGTTTTATATGATATATATATTAGGCACTATAGTTTATAAAGTGGTGTCTACATGATATGTCAAGGCATAAACACTATTTGGTAGTTTCCGGTTCGGATTGCCCTAACTGTGTTCAATGTGTTTTGTTTGGGCACACAAATACGGAGTGGTGACAAAAACTACAAATGACGATACATTCTCTTTGAAAAATGTTCATTGTGTTACAAATGACGATGCATTCTTAGCATACTAGATCGAAAAATTCGGGACAATGCACATATAAGGTTTTTTTTTTGAGTGCACATATAAGTTCTCAATCGAAGCAAAACACTTCTACGAGTGTGGGAAGAACTTCCGCAGAAGCCATTAGTTCATCTTGTGTCAGCCCTTAAAACGAAACTGAGCATGTCTTTGCATCCGACCTTTCTTGTGTAAAATTCAGAAACTGGTATCATAGTGTATATAGTATCATAGTGAGCAAAACACAAGATTCAGAAACAACAGCATAGGATAACACTGGACTACATAGGAGTATAGGACAAGAGTAGATAATACAGACATGTCAATATAACACGGACTCTGGTATCAGACTATTACTCCTACCTACCTACACTACATCCTCCTTCCAGGGAGCAGCAAGACAAAAGGGTTCAAGGAAAAACAGAGGACCCCAAATTCATATTGAGGACAGGGGCAGAAAATTCAGGGCACAATCCATCTGGTGACGGTTTTCTCCATTTCGTTCTGAGGCTGCCCCAGTGACCGCAATGACAGGCGCTAGGGAATCTGGCTGCAGTCAAGGTTTACTCGCACTTGATGGAGCGGTAGATGTGCCTCACAAAGAACAGTGATGCGCGGAAACCGACGGTGCCTAGCATGAGGAAGAAGCCATAGCAGACACAGGTCATGTAGCCGAAGAAGAAAGATGTCTGCATGAAGCCTGACATGTCGGACCGCGCGTGGTAGTAGTAGATGCAGTAGAAGAATATGAAAATACCAGTGGAGCCTCCACACAGGACAGATCTGCAGACAGGCAGAACTTTTGTTACACAGGAAAGGTCAAAATCTGAGAGGGTGTGTGTATGGAAATAAAAATCCAAGAAATAAGAGAGCAGACGTATATTAACTTCTGATCTTTTTCCTACAAGCAAGAATTTCAAGATTTTATCTGTTCCTAATATCCACTGTATGTCCACTTCTTAATTGCTCTACATTCATCTGACTTTTAGCACCAATTGTCCAGACTTCAGTTAATATGCAACAACAGATGAAATAGATCAATTCAGAGTGGTTGCTGAAAGAACTCCTTAAAGGTGTATTGCTTTTTAGAAGTATGTTTATCATATACCTCAGTGGATGCTAAGTGTTTATTAAGGTCCAGCAGAATAGCATAAGTGCATTTTTTATAGACATCTCTTGTGCAAACTTTGATCTAGCAAATCCATCTAAAATAGTTCTACAAAGTGCGCTCTCCCTATGCTTCCTATTTCCAGTTTTGAGAGTTGGCTTATGCAAACACAACAGAGAAGTAACGTCAGACAAGAACAAAAAAAGGGGGATAAAAGCAATAATATGAATCAGTATTTCAAACACTGACCTCCACCACCACTCGTGATCCTCAACAGCAAGCTGGAAATATGTGAGTGCCACTGTGACAAAGGCTGTGACAATGATGAGGATGATGAACACAATGAAGAGGATGCTGTAGATGGTGTATATCTTATGCCCCCATATGCTGGCAAATATGTAGTACAGCTCAATGTATATAGCGCTGAAAGGGAGAGATGTGTATAAGAGACAGGCTTTGGGTTGACAGAAGGATTGAAGATAGATGTGCATTAAATAAAGCATGCCTTACCCAATTTTTTCCCTCTAGTTGCAGATAGAAAGAAGTAGCTGTGTATCCAGCAATACCAGATGTAAGAGCGTAGATGACAACAAGGGCGGTGAAAAGAGCTCCCCTGTTGTATGGATAAAAGACACCAACAAGCGCAAGGAGGAAGATGAAAATCGCGCTGTGAAATTAGAGCCATTTATTAGGAGTTAGGATCAATTCAAAGCTCGACTCATAACATAATCTGACAAGGTTCTTACAGGGCAAGAAGCTGAGTTCCAGATCCAATAATTGCTGCGAAAACAGACTTCTCCTTTGGGAAGCGGAAGACGTCACCGTGAATATACTTCCATCCAGTCTCTTCTTGGTCTTCAAGGGACTCATCTTCATGAGAGTACCTTCAATGAAAATTAATGAATAAAATGCATCTAGATCGGTGAGTAAGAATGGAACGCGGTAACTAATATCTTACTTGATGAAATCGTTCTTGAGAACACGCATCAAGATTGTAGCCAGGAAACCAGTCAGGAGGAGCACAGTAACACATGAGTTAATTATAGAAAACCAATGGATCTCTAGATGTTGTGGCATAGAGGAAGACTTGGAGTACTTTTCCATTCTTTTCTCAAAAGGAATATCCGTCTTTTTCCATGTCACTGAATAAGAGAACTCTATAGGTACTTCCTTATCCTCTGTGATATCCACAGCCACATTTGGATCAGTTTGGACGTTGATTTCGATAACACGGTTGTCATTGTACATGATGTCAAAGTGGATGTGCTTAAATAGTAAGTACTTTGCATCTCCCTGGTCCCTATCCTTCTCCAGTTTACCAAGGAAACCCCATAATGGCAAATCATCATAGTACATTTGGAAGTAGTAATCCTTGGCAACTGCATCCCGGAGCTTGGCAACTTGCTCCTTTGACAATGTTTTCTTGCAGAGAATCTTGGAGTTCCTGTCTTCCTTGAAATTCAACTCATATGGTGCGTCAACCAACCGATCACCATTTAGGACCTCGCCAAGAGCTTCCTTCTTGTCCTTCGGATGTTCTATTATGAGCCAGTAATTAACAAAAAAGAAATAACACATGGTGAGAACTGAGAAACAATCAAAGATATCACTAAAGCAAGCAAGCAACAGAATAGCATCGGCATTTGCATACCTGGTGCACAAAAGGGCAGATCATAGTACCGATAGGTCTCACTGCAATACAAACAAGCAATTCAATTATCATGACTATGATCAAAGAAGAACAAAATTAACAAGCAGGTACCATAGAAACATGATATAGATATTTCATTCTAGGTTCCATTTGATGAGGCAATAACAGAAATGTGAAATTGACGTAGGTAAGATCGCGTGCCATTATTGCCGATAAAGGCCACATTTTGCCTTTGATTGAACCATCACTATCCATACCGAACATTTGTAGATTGTGGTGTGAAATCACAAAGATATTGTAACAGTAATAGTAACACCAATGACCTACTATTGCTAACCTAGACTCTTAAAGCATCCTTCCTGTATTTGAAGAATATCACGGCTGCCAGTTCATATAGCTACTAAAACATGAGTACATGGCAAATTATATATTTACCATTTAAGCCCCTAACTTAGCAGTCATCCTGTTCTAGCTTAAACTGTAACTGCCAACATAAACAGCAAGCCTAGTTTAACTCACTCGAATCTACACATTGTACCCAAAACGGGAAAACATTGTGCAAAAATGAAGATGACCATACCTTGGATTGTGGAAAGGACCAACTTTGTTCGCGTAGAGCGGGACATGATCCCCTTCCTTGTACTTGTGATCAGAGCCATCAGCTCTGGCTCCCAGCGCACAAGCCAAAACCAGCACCACAAGAATAGCCCCCGCCCTCGCCCTCGCCATCTCCTGGGCACCTGTTCAAGAGCCCGGACAAACAAAATTCACAGAGATCTGGCAGATTTCGGCGGGAACGCACCCGAGCCCCGCAGCGGAGCGGACGGCGCCGTCTCCGTGCCGCCCCGGCGCGGAGGCGGCGGATTTGGGTGGAAACCCGTCGGCAGGGGCGGGATTCTTGGCGAGGAAACGGTGAGGGATCTACTGGGGAGGGGATCTAGTGGAGAGGGAAGAGGGGACAGGGGAGGAGATGGATCGAAAAAACAATCCTTTTTTTGGTCAGGTCAAGAAGCTCTGCAGTGGAGAAATCTCTTGGAAGAGAAGAGGAAGAAGACGAGTGTAATAAAGAAATTGGACGTGTTTGTCCTTTGACTTGGTTTCAGGGACTCGCGATTTCTAAAATTCAGCGGCTTGGTTGGGTTCGGCAGAGCTCAGAATGGAGTTTGCTTGAAGCATGGTTTGTTTGGTTAAAAGAGAGATTGTTTACCGACCTTGCTTGATTATGAGAAAAGAGGTTAGATTATCATCAAACAAATGTCCACTAAAAGATACACTCCATACTGCATGTTTATCAAACTTTTGTATCAGCTTTGATTATGAAAAACAAGGTCAAATCTCTACCTAATAATTATAAAGTAAGGATTGATTCAGCGGTACGTCATAATTTTATAATAAAGACTCTGAAAGTTTGTTAATCAACTCGTGGTCCACTTTTTTTCAAAAAAACCCCGCATTGCTTCTCCCCAACCCTAGCGGCCAGCGCCGTCCGCATCCCCCGCGGCGTCGCAACTTCCCCGACCCGGCCAACCTTCGCTCACTCCCCACGCGCGCCCCTCGATCCACCCGCTGCGGCAACGATGAGCACCGCCTCCGGCGACGGCGCGGACGCCGGCGTCGACGGGGTTGCCGCCCACGCCGTGTCCCCGGACCTGTGCAGCCGCGCCGGCACGGGAGACGGGCGCGCGCGACCTCCATAGCTTACGCGGGGCCGCAGGCAGCACACACCATCGATCCGCAGGAATAGCGCTCAGCGGCGGCACGTAGCCCGACCTGCAGGTACGGCAGCACTCGATGGCGTCGCGGCCCAATCCACGGGCGCGGAAGCTCCGAGCGACTCCTCTCCCTCAGCCGGCGACGAGCCCTCTCCTGCACTGGATCTCAAGGGCGATAAACAGGTCACAGTGTTCCCCTCCCTCGATACCTCTGGGCTTCTGGCCATGGTGGATTGATGGTCAACCCATCCCATTCCCAATCGACGGCGGTGGCTGGTCTTTCAGACAATCAGACATGGACAGGTGCTCGTGGGCAGCCGTAGCCGGGCGCTCGAGGCCGGTGCATGGCCAAGCCTGGATGGATGCTAGCTAAAATATCAACTTGGGAAAGATATATCTCTAAATATCAAGAACTAGCTAAAATAGACACTGAGTATATGCAAGTGACACAATAGGCTGATCATATTTTCTGAAAAAATAGGAGATATTCCTCTAGATCTTAAACACCGATGAATACCGAGTCCGATCACAATGCACATTGGACCGCACCCTATGTTCTCATATGTGACTAGAATACGGAGTCCGATCCTGCAACCCGTGGCAACGCACGGGCACTTTTGCTAGTTATTATCAAATAATTGTTTGTTAAGAATTTTTTATAGCATTAGATCATGACTGCCCACGAGCTCATGTGATAACGAGTTTACTGGATTTAAAATTCTATGGCGCTACTCACCCTAAACAAATCTAAGCACAAGCCACTCTGAGATGGATACCATGTAACAATGAAGCATCAAGATGCTACCATTAAAAGTAGTACCCATCAATAGTGAGGAGAGTCAAATACAGACTAACTTTGAAGTGCGTTAAGTCTACCCGACGACGGGTTGCGCGGCAGCGCTCTCGCGCAACCTGTTTGCGACATCGGGCGCAGCCCCGCGCGCCGTCACCCCGGACGGTAAGGGTTCCGGGGGAGGACCGGGTGGCAAGGGCGCCGGGGGTTGGGCCGTAGGGAACCCCTGACGAACGATGCCGGATGCGGGGGTGGAGGAGGTGGCGAGCCGCACGACAGCCAATGGATTAGCATCAACTGTGACGGCAGGCGGCGGAGGACACAATGATCAAGGGTTAGCATCGGCCGCGACGGTGGGCGGCGATGGAGGCCGCTAGAGCCGGGGGAGACGGTGGCGGCAGGGGTTAGTGCGACATGTCGCAGGTTAGCCTAGTCCTTGAAGTGATTATAGATGGATAGGGTTAACATGGCAAGGGGACTTGAGTCGTATAAAACAAGCTTCCTCTATGAGTGGAGTCAAATAGATACTAACATATATGTACACTATAAAACAAAAACAAATACAAGTTAGAATATAATAGTGACTAGAAAGAAAGCTAAAATATGCTTAATTAGGATATGGTTGCAATCAAACATTAACTTAAAGGCTATGCTTAATTGTGTGATTAGGTTGTCTAGAAGAAAAATAAAATTCTATAGAAATAATCAAATCCCCTTTGTACCTAAAATCAAGAAAATAAGAAAAATGCTATTTTAACCATTAAATTGTTATAGTATGCTTAATTATAGTTTATTTGGTATTTTAGTTACACAACTTAGACAATTTTATTGAAAACTACTTAACATTTTCCTATAGATATGTTTAGTTCATATATATGACTTGCCACACAACAAGTTAGATGGGACATGCATGTGTATGCTAACCAAATTTCTCAACACTGCATGACACGCGTCATAGTCATTTTCTTGACAACTTTTATCATAAGTGTGGCAATTGATTTGTTCACTATATTTTGTCTAACCTGAAGCGTCCCCTCGAAAGAGAGAACTTAATGTGATACAAATACCAGTCCCAGGATGCTGGTTCACATTATTACAACAGATAGTTCAGTAAAGAAAAAACATTCCGGGTGGCCGTTGCATTGCAGGGCCACGACAAACAGAACTAGAGCTAAGCTCCAGATAAAAAGGTTGAAAACATAGAGGTCTTCATCAGAGTGGCAACGCATGCGGCTTCCAGCGGGTGACCCTAACTCACAGGCAAAGGTTGGGTGCAGAACGAACCCTCCTACTCGACGTCCTCAGGGACAAAGTCTGGATCCACTTCTGTAACAAATTAAGCAAGGGTGAGTACTTACGTACTCAGCAAGCACAAACACATCCACGGAAGGTATATAACAGAGTATGCAAGGATATTAATCAAGGACAGGTTTATGGTTTATTTTGCAGCAAAGCTAGTTTTACACATGCAAGGGTTTGTTTTATAAAGGGTTTTCTCAACGGTTTTAGTAGTAACTTTGTACAACTGATTGTCTTTTCTCAACACCAACTGCTGCTACCAGACTCCCCGTCTGTCGTAGCCTAAAACCAAAATCCAACATTTCCACCAAAACAGGGGACTAGTGAAGTGACCAAGCCATAACTCGCCCAATGCCGTGGACACGGCTATCCGGATAGGTTTTAACTCTGCAGAGGTGTACACAACCACAAGAAGGCTACCACAACATGATCACCTTAGTGTCAGTGCAGCTCCTATCAAAGCCATTACCCACCATAGCTAAACTGACAAGTTACCACAGACACGACCAGGGGGTCAGCAACCTACCAGCGAGGTTCTACCCAGGGGCATAACTCACATAGATCGTATCCCCGGCTCCATAGCCCACTGTTGCTCACCAGCACACCACATAACCAACAGCTTAACTAGTGGGATTTATGCTAGGCCGTTGCCACATACAACGGTCGAGTGGTGGTACGATAAAAAGGGTTAGGCAAGATGTCATATCAACATCATCCCAAAACTGTGCCAGGATAGACATCTCCCAACATGCTCAACCACAGAGGTACGAGCTCACCTCGGTATTTCACACAAGAAGTACCGTCTGTCTCATCCCACACGGATACTCATTTTATTCACCAAAATCCATTTCTTTCATTTTAAAGCACGCACACGGTTGCTTTTGTAAACACCAAATGATTTTTATAGAGAGTATAATAGTAAAACAGTCCTAAGCATTTCTAGCAGTGACTAATATTCAAACAGAGCCATGTCATATTCAAACATTAGTCTAGGTTGACAAGGAATCAGGCATAACAATCAAGGTATGGCTATCCAACCGGGTTTAGCAGTAAAACATGCAAGTTTTGTAAAACAGGCCATAGGTTGTGTTTATAAAAACTAGGACAAGAATATGCATCAAAGGATGGGATTGCACTTGCCGTTCTCCCAACCCTCGGGGGATTCCTGCCCGGGGTCTTGGTCTCTAAGCTCCTGCTCGTAGCACTGCTCCTCCTCGAGTCCTTCCTCGTTCACAGCGGAGTCTACGGCACACACAAACAAACACCCAATAAATAAAAGAAAAAGCTTTTGTTGAGCTCCAAAAGAAGGAACGGAGAAAGAGAGCGACTGATAATAGCATGATTATTTTTTAGTATGGACTGGTTGGATTTGGCGGAAATATATTGGTGAAAATTGTGGTGGAGTTTGGGGTCAAACGGGATTAATTTGGCGCATGAAATGACGAGTTGAGTGGAGTTTAGGGCTGTTTTAAAAAGAAAAGGACCTTTCTGTAATTATGGAAAAGTTCAGGGGCCTCAGGCGTAAAAGACAGAGAGAGGGGGAATAGTGCTGGTGGACTGCGGGTTGATTTGGTAAAAGTTCAGGGGGCTATGTGAAAGCGTGTATGAGAGAGGGGGTCCTATTCATATGGACCGCGGGTTCGAAAACGAAGAAAGCCAGGGGGTTATGGGTAAAACTGTCGTCTCTTCCACGCGAAACAGAGTCAGGGGGGGAGAGGCGACGGCGGCGCTGACCGGCCGATTCGCCGGCGATCCGGGCGGTCGATGGGTCAAATTGACCAGGGGAAAAGAAGGAGTGCCGCATGGCGAGTCCACCAAGGCCTTTACCTCGGGCGGAGCTGGCCGGTGCAGTGTTGCCCACAGGAGCGGCGGCGGCGGCAATGGTGGTGGTGGCGGTGGCGTTGCAGCGGTGGGGGAGACGAATGCGGCGGTGGGTGAGTGCGAGTAGGTGAAGGAGATGCTCGTTGGCCTTTTTATAGGCGCGGAGGGGTGGTGAGGAGGCGGGCCGACGAGAGGGGGGGTAGGCGGTGGTCTTGGCGGCCGGCGGGTGGAGCTTCTTTAATGGCGGCCGGGATTCGCGCGGTGATTGGGTGGTACGGTGGTGCAGTGGTGGCGCTGTGCGGCGGTGTGCTTGGCGTGACGCGGCGACGGGACTGAGGAGGGGCCGGGCGGTGGCGTGGTCGGCGCGGCGTCAGTGGCGGCCAGTGCGGCAGTGGCCGTGGCCGGCGCAGTGATGCGGATCGCTGCTGGTCGGCGTCCGAGAGACGACGGCGCTCGCGTGGATGGCGCGGCGGTGCAGGGGTGGCGTGCACGATGGGCGGAGCGGCTCAGCGGCAGCGTGCTCGGGTGGACGGCGCGGTCCGGCGATGACTGGCGCAGGCAGCACAGTGGTAGGGCCCGACGGCCGGTGCGGCGGTGGACACGGTGGCGTGCTGGTGCGGTGCGCGGCAGGGGAACGGGGTGGCGGCGACGAGCAGAGCAGCAGCGTCCAGCGCCGGGCAGAGGGAACAGAGGAGGGAAGGAAAGGAAGGGAGAAGAGAAAAGAAAAAGGAAGAAAGAAAAGAAAGAAAAGGGAGAAAAGAAAAAGGAGGGAAAAAGGGGAAAACGGCGGGATTCGCGGCGGAAAGCCGACAGGCGGTCGGCCAGCGACGGGTGGGCCCGGCGGTCGACCCGAGAGTGGGTGACGCGGGATGGGACGGAAAAGAGGGGGCGGTGATAACAAGGCGGACGGGGTTTTGGCGGAAGCGGGAGCTCGGCGGTAAAAGATTTTGAAGGCATTTTCACCGGGTGATTTATTTCGGTGATTTTTTTCCCAGAGAGTAAAAACGCGGGCGTTACACATGTTTTCTCTTTTCTATTTCTCCCTTCCTGTTGGGAGGCCACACGTTGGGCAAATTCTTTATTTTGATCTCCTGATGCAGTGGCGGACCTAGGATTACAGTCTTGG
>OAMR01000895.1:323965-338953 GCA_900205405.1 Echinochloa crus-galli | reverse complement strand
CAAACCACAATCTGATCCACACGATGTTGATCCAATGGGCCTCCCACCTCCTATGCATGTCGCCATGCATGTTGGTTTTGCCAATCCCCCCTCCCACCTTACCTGTGATTTTTGTAAATTCCCCCTCCCACCTTCCGTGCATGTCCCCTGCACGTTGGTTTGCTTTGCACGGATGTGCTGGTTTGCATAGGATCCGGACCCCTTTAACTAATGCCTTTTTGATGTTTTTAAGTCTTAACTAAAGTTTAACATCATCCTTTAGCACTTATGTTTGGATACGTTATTGCTAAAATTTTGAATCCAAATAGCCTCTAAGGCCAGTCTCAGTGGGGGTTTTATGGAAGTTTCATGTCATTTAATGTGCTGATGTGGCAGATGAGAGAGTGGAGAGTTTCATGGGATGTGAGAGGAGTTTCATCACCATGAAACTCATCTGACACAATTACCTAGTTTCTGATCTAGGTAACTGTGCGATGAAACGCTGCACTGAGACTGGTCTAAGTCTGATAGTACCAGTTTGAGTGGAGTGTCTGTATTTTCCGGTGATATAGTCCATCGACAACGAAGATGTGTCCGTGGTTGTGTTCCTTAATCTGATTTTGTCCAGGCGTGCAGTGATGTGGTTCGAAAAGCATACTTACGAAAGTCAGAGACATCACATCATGCATGCGCAAGCAGCAAGTCAGATTCATCGGACAGGTGCAGTGCAGTACTACAGTGTACGAAGATATTGCAACATCACATTACAAGTGCAGAATGCACATTTGTCAGTTAATAGTGTATTTACAAGAGCTGTGTATGTGCACTAATTGGTTTGCACATACAAGTCATGCTAGAGAACCTGCTTGGAACACTAATTCCTATAGCTGAATGGAAGATGCATCTATGAATTTCCTGAACAGAACGTAGCCTCTTGCAGGTCTTACAGTTCATCACAAGTTCACAATGGGGAACTCCTGGCTTCTCGCAGTAGGCCACTCCGGTATGTTCGGTTACAGGCATTTGGTTGTGCGATGGAGGCTGGCTGATCTGGATCCGGTGATCGCCTCTGGATCTCTCTAGGAGCAGCAGCTGGCGGAGGAGGGACGTCGCCGAGGAGCCGGACGACAAGCTGGGAAAATTGGGAGGCGCCGTCTCAGTATTGTCAGTTTGAGGCTATTGGGTGTGTTTAGTTTCTTGAAAAGCGGGTGAAAAAGTCACATCGGACACTGTAGCGCACTGATTAGATAATGGTTACTGTAGCATTACTGTAGTAAATTATAGACTAATTAGGCTCATTAGATTCATCGCGTAAAGTTACGCACAGTCCTAAAAAGATTTTGCAAATAGACTTTATTTAATACTTTATGCATATAAGATTCCCTTTGAATTTTTTTCCCACGGAGTAAAAAACACGGCCGTAATTAACTTGCCGGTTGTACTATAGGTGCTATAAATTTTCCAGTTGCCGTTGCAGCGTCCACCCCACCAAAGTCACCACGTACAGATGATATATTTTCCCTGGAATAGTAGTTTTCTTGTCAAGCAGTGAGTGCAAATAAATAGATCAAGATCTTTTGTTATGACAACACATATGAGATTATGAGAATTCAACTTCTCTTCGTTGCATTATTAGGACGATGGACACAATCAAATCTTTCACCTGACTATCATAAGGATTAATTTGACTTTTGTCCCAACATTTCGGGTTTGACATCTGTTTCGATGTTCAAACAGGTCTTCACATTTGACACGATACGGTTCATCAATTTATATGAACTGTCACGTAATAACATGAACTGTCATATACTCCTGCACCAGAATCTAGTACATGCACATAGTACCCTAATCTTTTTTTTTTGAGAATTACATAGTACCCTAATCTGCTTTGGCCGCTAGAGTCAGCAAACGTAGGCGATGGTTTCTTTATGTAACGCAGTAACGTTTCAAGCAAACTGTTAGTTAAGTAGAATAGTAGATCATCTTTCTATGTTTTACGCAAGTATTTAATCAAGGACAGGTTTATGGTTTATTTTGCAGCAAAGCTAGTTTTACACATGCACGGGTTTATTTTATAAAGGGTTTTCACAATTGTTTTAGTAGTATCACAGTATAACTGATTGTCTTTTCTCAACACCAACTGCTGCTACCAGACTCCCCGTCTGTCGTAGCCTAAAACCAAAATCTTTACTTAATACCAACATTTCCACCAAAACAGGGGACTAGTGAAGTGACCAAGCCATAACTCGCCCAATGCCGTGGACACGGCTATCCGGATAGGTTTTAACTCTGCAGAGGTGTACACAACCACAAGAAGGCTACCACAACATGAACACCTTAGTGCCAGTGCAGCTCCTATCAAAGCCATTACCCACCATAGCTAAACTGACAAGTTATCACAGACGCGACCAGGGGTCAGCAACCTACCAACGAGGTTCTACCCAGGGCATAACTCACATAGATCGTATCCCCGGCTCCATAGCCCACTGTTGCTCACCAGCACACCACATAACCAACAGCTTAACTAGTGGGGATTTATGCTAGGCCGTTGCCACATACAACGGTCGAGTGGTGGTACGATAAAAAGGGTTAGGCAAGATGTCATATCAACATCATCCCAAAACTGTGCCAGGATAGACATCTCCCACATGCTCAACCACAGAGGTACGAGCTCACCTCGGTATTTCACCAAGAAGTACCGTCTGTCTCATCCCACACGGATATTCATTTTATTCACCAAAATCCATTTCTTTCATTTTAAAGCACGCACACGGTTGCTTTTGTAAACAAATGATTTTTATAGAGAGTATATAGTAAAACAGTCCTAAGCATTTCTAGCAGTGACTAATATTCAAACAGAGCCATGTCATATTCAAACATTAATCTAGGTTGACAAGGAATCAGGCATAACAATCAAGGTATGGCTATCCAACCGGGTTTAGCAGTAAAACATGCAAGTTTTGTAAAACAGGCCATAGGTTGTGTTTATAAAAACTAGGACAAGAAGCATGCATCAAAGGATGGGATTGCACTTGCCGTTCTCCCAACCCTCGGGGGATTCCTGCCCGGGGTCTTGGTCTCCAAGCTCCTGCTCGTAGCCGGCTCCTGCTCGAATTCTTCCTCGGTCACTCCGGTAGCTACGGCACACAACCAGCAAGCACACAATAAATAGAAATAAAGGTTTTAATTTGCCGAGCTCGAACAGAGGGAAAACGAAAAACGGAGGGGGAAAGATTATTTCTGGGATTATTTTGGATAGCGGTGTTGGGAATATTATGGGGAAGGGCTTGGTGGAATTTGGGGTCGATCGGGATTAAAACGGCGCATGAAATGACGAGTTTAGTGGGGTTTAGGGCTGTTTAAAAGGCTGAGGACCTTTCTGTAATTATGGGAAAGCTCAGGGGGTTCTGTGGAATCGAACAGAGAGAGGGGAAATAGTATTTTCGGACGGCGGGTTAAATTGTTGGAAAGGCAGGGGGTTTTGGGGAAAGTGGACAGAGACAGGGGGTTTAAGTTTTGGACCGCGGGTTGAATCGGGAAAAGGGCAGGGGGTTATGGACAAAATGTCCCTTTCTTCTATCTCGCGACACAGTGCCGGGGGGGGGGAGCGACGGCGGCGGTACTGTTCGGCCAAATCGCCGGCGAATGGGGCGGCGGCGATGGACGGGAATAGGGGGAAAAGAGAGAGGGGGTCATGGCAAGTTCACCCATGCCCTTACCACGGCCGAAGGTGGGGAGTGGAGGGCGGTCCTCGAGAGCAGTGGCGGCGGCGGCAATGGCGCGTGGGGCAGCGGCGCTATGGTGGCGGAGGGGTTCAATTGGCGGGTGGTCGAGCTGCAGGGAGTGGAGGGGAAGCTTTGGCGACCACTGGTTTGGGTGGAAACGGGCGGTGGTGAGCTGCCCTCGAGAGCTCGGACGGCGGCGACTATGGCGAGCAGCGGCGGTGGTGTTGCAATGCGGGGGAAGGGGAGGTGGGCGGCGCTTGAGCTGGTGGTGGGGGTAGTGATGTTGAGGGGTCCTTTTATAGGCGCTGAGGGGGCCTGAGGAGGCGGGCCGACGAGAGGCGGCTCGGCGGCCGGTGGCGGGGAGTAAAGGCGGTCGGCGGTACGGCGGCGCTGTGGCGGAGCTGTGCAGTTGCGTATAGTGTCGCGTTTGGCGTGGCGTGGCGTGCTTGCAGAGCTGCGGTCCTGTCGGGCGACAGGGTGGCGGGGCTACGGCGGGGCCGGGCGGTGGCGTGGGCGGCGCGGCAGTGTCGGCGGCAGGGGCGGCCCGGGAGCTCGGGTGGGCGGCACGGCAATGGCGTACGGCAGTGATGGCGGGGACACGGTACGGGGTAGCGGTGCACGGTGGTCGGCTCAGTGACGACGAGCTCTGGTCAGGGGCGGCTTGCGTGCGGTGGCGGCGTGCTCCGGTGGATGGCGCAGGCGGCACGACAGCGGTGGTGGCGTGGTGTGGAGCGGAGCTGGGCGCGCGCGACCGAGCTGGCGGTGGCGTGCACGCGCGAGCGCTGCGTACGGTGGTCGGAGCGGCGGTGGTGTGGCAGAGGGGTGGTGCCGGCCGGGGAACCGGCGGTCAGCGGTGAGCGGGGCCGAGGAGTGGTGGCGGACACGGCGGCGATGTCGCGAGCGAGGTTGGCTGCGGTGAGAGGGGTGAGCGGAAGGTGGGCCGGCGGTGAGCAGGGCAGGGGAGGGGCGCAGAGGGGGGTGTGCGGAGGTGGGGCCGGCAGTCGGCGGCGAGCGGAGCAGAGCGCTCGGGGCAGGGAAACAGAGGAAGGGAGAAAGGGAGGGAAAAGAAAGGAGAAAAAGAAAGAAAAGGGAAGGGGGGAAAAGAGAGGGGGAAGCCGGCGGGATTCGCGGCGGGAACCGACAGGCGATCGACGACGGTCAGCCACAGTTGAAAGGGTCCGGCGGTCGACCCAAGGGCGGGCGACGCGGGATGGGATGGGAAAGATGGCAGTGATTGAGATGCGGACAGGAAAAAGAGAGTGGAGGGGAAACAAGGCGAACGGGGTTGGCGGAAAAGGGAGCTCGGGCGGAGAAAAGATTTTTGAAATGATTTTACCGGGTGTGTTATTCGGTGATTTTCCCAGAGATTAAAACGCGGGCGTTACATAACCTTAGCTGGGATGGAGTTAGGCGTCAATCCAACATGCATGTATTATTGTTTGCACTATCCTTCTAATCAAAACTCATGATTTTGTCATCCAATACGATAAAACTAATGTAAGCAGTAGAGCTGAATTAATTTTGTGTCATCCAAAAACTCATGATTTTAATGTCAAAAATTGAAAGCAAAATGCATTTTTAACGATCATTATTGTTAGCACTATCCTTCTAATCACAAATAAACTAACATTTTGGACATCGAGCATTTCTCAATAATTTTGTTACAAAATCTATACCAAAAGGATCCTAGAGAATTGAAAATACTTTCTACCAAAAAAACCCATCCCCACCTCTCACAGAGGACTCATCTGTCAGGCTTTGGTGTGAGGGAAAACTAGAAAGCATCAAAAAAATTTCATGTTCCAGGCTCTTTTAGTTGTTTTCGCGCTTAACTTTTTTCACCAAAAAAGGACCCACCTAAATATACCCACATTTGTACCCACGTCTATACACAATTATCTCGTATTACTAATAGACAATAAATCAGAGAGTTTTTCTTCATATAAATAAATGTCAACTATTGAGTTTTGAGAATACATAAAGCTCTCTATACATGAAGAGCGAATATAAATTATTTTTAAAAGCACTTCGCACGTCTGGTATGTTTACCATGGTCCACTAAAATGACACTGTTTTAGTACTACATGTCATCAATAAGCGTGCGTGGTACATAGAGCTGGACAAAATGCTCGAAACTCGTTAGCTCGCTCGGATCACAGCCGGCTCGGCTCGACTCGGCTCGGCTCGTTGCATATTTCTAATGAGCCGAGCAAGAGTTTTTGCTCGTTAGTATAACGAGCGAGTTCGAGCCGGCTCGCGAGCTGTTCGCGAGCCAAACGAGCTAGAAGGTTTAATAGATTAATAGGCAAATTATTAATTAATAATAATATATGTATACTATATGCGTATTGCTAGATCATATTATGATTATATTTTATTATTTAGTATGATAGAGTAGATTTTGAAGGTATTAAGACCATTTAAATACTATAATTTTTTATATTATATATATTATTATGGTAATTTTAAATTTAACTCTAGCTCGCGAGCTTAATGAGCCGAGCCGAGCCAGGATTTTTGCTCATTTTCTTAACGAGCTGAGCCGAGCTGGCTCGTTTAGCTAACGAGCTCGAACGAGCCGAGCCAAAACGAGCCGAGCTCGCTCGATATCCACCCCTAGTGGTACATGAGTTGATATAAATGTATAGAAGAGAGTTTAGCACGCGCGTGCCGCGCGAGTATTACAACTATATTTTAATGTTATATTTGATTTATTTTATACATATGCGTGCGCACATGTGCCTTTGCTAGTATTAGCAAAAGTATACTTTTTTGTGAAACGTGATATACCGATTCTGGAAAGAGAGCGCGACCGAAGGCACCCTATTAGCCCAGTGCTATGACCCAACAAAGACACTACTTTCCATGCAACACACATGTCATTGAAACATGAAACTAAGGTGGCAGGAATAATACTATGATGCTTATTAGTGAAGCCGTCAATATGAAAAAAATCTAGATACGAAACACCTACAATAATTACTTTAAGTATTCAATGAGGAGAGGAGATTTATTGCGCCCCGGATTTCCGTCATGGCATTCTACAAAATACGGATGAAACAATGGATCTCAGACCCGAAAGGCGTCGATTCATCCATAACTCCTAAAATATAGTGGCAATAAGTAACAAAAAATCATTATAAGAAAACATAAAATAAAAAGGAAAATACTATGTTAAATTGCATAACTGAAAAAAAGTTACAAAAGGTTACAAATACTCAAAATATTACTGTAAAATTGGCTAGCTACCCGTGCTACATATTTGCACGGACCACCTTGCTAGGCAAAATATTGTGATGGTTTAAACACCTATTACCATCCTCCACATATAATTAAATGGATGAAATTTTACGTATTTGCCTATTTGGAGTGAGGTCTTAATATATTCCTAGCAGATGATACATATTATCCCAAGTTTATTAAAAATGTTTGAGTTTTACAATTATTTTGAAAACTTTCCATAAAATGCAAAACATTTGGGCTGTAAGGCTATCTCCAACAGCGCATACCTAAAATCAAGACCCATTTTTACATTTGGGTCATGCACAGTAGAAAGATTGGACACCCAAACTTTGCTCTCTCCAACAGCCGGCCCATATGCAGAACCCAGTCGCCAATTCTCAAAAAAAAAAAAACAGATCGTGGTCGTCCCAGCGAGCTCGACCCCGCCACCGGCCGCGGCGGCGGCGCCCCGCCGCGGATATGCTCGGCCACCGCGCGGGAGGTCGGCCGCGTCACGCCGGAGAAGCTCCCCTCCACGGGCTCGCCTTCCCTGCCCCGCGCCGCCCCTTTGCTCGCCGCGCCAGAGGCCCTCCGCCACAGGCTCGCCTCCCCTGCCCCGTGCCGTCCCTCTGCTCGCCGCCGCCGACTCCTCGCCGCCGCTGCTCGCTGCGCCCCGCTCCCCACTGCTCCTGCCTGGCCGCAGCCCGCCGTGCCCCGCCTTGGGGGAGCTCGACCTCGGCCCGGACATGGGGAGCTCGACCCCGGCCACCATGGAGCGCGAGGCCGTCGGGGACAAGCATGGAGCGCGAGGCCGTCGCTGCCGGCTTCCCTCTCCTGGGCTCTCTCCTCTGCTCGGCGGCCCTCGATTCGCCGCAAGGAGCTCCGGCGGATCCGCGGCGAGGAGCTGCTGCCCCAGAGCTGGCCGGTCTGCATGCAGGGACCCGCAGCAGTGCGCCCAGCTCCTCTCTCCCTCCCTCCCACTCTCCTCTCTCTCGTTGTGCAGCTGCCCGGGGTTGAGGAGAGAGAGCGAGCTATTTTTGGACTGCGGTGAAGCCGGGACCCAAAATACATCTCCGGTTTGAGTCTTCTGTTGGAGAGGATTTTAGCTACCTAAAAGCACTGTATGCAACCTAAAATGGGTTTGGGTCATGGGATGACTGCTCTGTTGGAGACAGTCTAAGACAAACTCCAATCTCTTTATATATGTCCATTTATAATAACTAGCAGACGTGGCACGTGCGCACGCACATGTGTATATAGAGCTTTAGCTATTCTCAAATTTAGAGGCACATTATTTTTTGAGTTAGTTGGTCTTTATTTATATGGAGAAAAACTCAAGGCACTTAATTTGGCTCTGTCATTATTTTGAACAGCCCCCAACATATGTTCTCTTTATGTCGGTACTTATTCGAATTTTTTATTTTTCTGTTAATTTAGTTAAAACAGACAGTGCGTATTCCCTGGTGACAGTGTAAAGCTTTGGCAAGCTGATAAAATACACTGATGGGATGTGTATCAACAGATAAGAAAGGTTCTGTATGCATTGCCTGAGATTATTTTTAATTTCAATTATCTATTTTATACTTGTTCTGGAGATGGAGAACACTCCGAAGAAATATTTTTCTGTTAATTTCTATTAGAGCATCTAAAGAGTGTTATTGTCAGTACGCACTAACCTTCCGTTGAAACGAGAAAGAGCTCCAAAATAAAGAATTTTGGTGGTGCTTTATCTATTTCGATCAGCTCCAGTTTTATTAACCATAACTCCCTTTTATTCTACTACGCTCCTAGGTATTTCAATTCTTGTGTTACTGCCCAAAAACGGGGCTATTGCTGAGATTATATATTTACATGGAGAGATAATGCCAATAAAAGTCTACGATAGATATCTGACAGCAAACCTTGTAGCGAAGATGCCAAGATGGATATCTTATCGTCATCAATCATCAGTAGTAGACAATAAAGAGAAGGGAACAGAAATTCCCCAGGTTGTAAAAGAGATGAGCGACGATAGGTCGAGCATGTTTGTTTGCTCATTTTCTGTACGGGCGGCAACGTGCAGAGATCCTAATCGTGCCTGCCTCAACTAGGCTTTCGTTTGCTCTCTCTCTTGCTACCTCCACCCTCCTTGCCTACCCATCATGTCCGAATGTCTACCATGGTTTGTTTATTGCAAAACATTCAAATAAAGAAGTATAGCGGCAATCTGAAATTCTGAATCCTCATGTTGTTAACTTTTTCAAGAATATATTTGGTTCCAATTGATTCGAGATCTATAGCCAGATGAGAGAGGAAGGGCTCCATATTTAAATTTATGACGATGAACATGCTATGTATATATCTACTAATAAAACATTTCTCTTTTCATCTCTAGCTTACTCTGACAAAATTAAGAACAAAATATAATGTTTGCTTGAATAACAATCAAAAGCCTTTGTTCTGCTATTCTAAGGAACGGGGATAGCAAAAACAAATGAGCTCCTAATAAACCAATTCTTCTTTATCTCCGTGTTAGTTTGACAAATAAAGCATACTATAATGTCCTGTCAAACTACATTCAAAATTTTACTTACCAGAAGCCTTGATTTTGTTATCCTATATAAGTAAATTTATGATTAAATATGAGTTGTAAATCTACGATTTAACCTATCATATTCTGAAAAGACATTAATCTGAATCATTCCTCGCCAAAATTGCTCCGAAATCCCCTTCAAACACGCTTCTCACACGCATACCACAACGAGGATGTCGTTGTCGGTGGACAATCAGAAGCATCCGAAAGTCGAGAAGCACACACAAAACAAACCCAGGAGCCAGGTGGATCTCGTGGGCCCCACGCGTCGGTCCCAGTGGGGACGCCCCGGGATACGTTTCCCCGATGGCGCGTAGCTATTTTTGCAAACGGAAGCTGGATTTTGGGCCAATAATAGCGCGTCCCCTGTTCCCTTCTCCCTGTCGTCTACGTCCCTTCCGCCCGCTAACCTTCGCCTCCCAAGATCTCTTCCCCTGTCTCCTTCCCCCGGCCATCTCCGGCGTCCGCCTCCTTCCCTTGACCCCTTCCCGGAACCTCCATTCCCCAGCTCTTTACGCCAAGCTGCCGCCTTCGCGGCTTGGGGAGGTCGGTTTCTTGGTCTGATTATTATTCCACCCGGATTGGAGCCGGAGCACGGCGACAGGTGGTGTATTTGGTGTGGCTGCGGCCGCGCTGAGCTGGTTGCCGGCGGCGGCGCTCGTGCTGCGGCTGGGAATGGGAGCGAGGCGGCGGTGAAGGCTTCCTCTGGTCCTGCGTGGGGAGTGGGGTCAAAGGAGGCAGCTTTTCCCTTTGCTTGCCCTCAATCGCATTTGGGCGCATCGTTCGTGTTCCCACGCGGTTCTCGGGGAATTCCGATTGGATTTCCGGTGGGATCGGCGGTGAGGAGGCGGCGGCGCTTGGCGCGGTGGGGGGAGGTGGGGGTGCTGTTGCCATTCTTCTTGGTGCTGCTGTTCTTGGCATGAGCGTTGGAGATGGGGACGGATTACTACAATGTGCTCAAGGTGAACCGGAACGCGACGGAGGAGGATCTCAAGAAGTCTTACCGCCGGCTGGCCATGAAGTGGCACCCCGACAAGAACCCCGGCGACGCCAAGAAGGAGGCCGAGGCCAAATTCAAGAAGATCTCTGAGGCCTACGAGGTTTGGAATTGCACACCAGTTTTACTTTACACCTGGATGAAATTGAAGCGATCATGTACCTTTCGATGTCGTTGCGATGGAATTTGGTAGATGTCGTTGTAGATGGGCCTTTTGTTTTGTTTATCCTTGTCCTTGTACTTGCTACAAAGAAAGTGCATTTTGATTGGAGATTGGGGAATCCATGATATTTGTTTTTTTCTAGGGAAATGGGAATGCTGCCAAAAATTTGTGTCAGTTTTGTGCATTGTGCGCTGTATCTTGACTGTGCATCTCTGCAGTATGATGATCGATAATGTCTGCATTCCTGTGTTGAGTGTACATTATGTATGGGATATCTGTATGCTTGGTCATTCATGCTGCTCCAAATGTGACTGGAAAAACATTGTCAAAAAGAGTTGACAGATAAACATGCGAAATAAAGATCTCGGCTTCCGAAAGATTATCATGTGCAATTTAACTGCTTTCAGGTTTTGAGTGATCCCCAAAAGAGAGCAATATATGACCAATATGGCGAGGAAGGTCTGAAGGCCTCTGCAGATGGTGGTGGATCCTCAACCATGAATGGGTCTGCCAAACAACGTTTCAATCCTCGCAATGCTGAAGACGTGTTTGCTGAGTTCTTTGGCAGCAGCAAGCCTTTTGAGAACATGGGGCGAGCAAAGTCTATGAGGTTCCAGACAGAAGGTGCTGGCACTTTCGGTGGTTTTGGTGGGAATGAGAACAAGTTCAGATCATACAATGATTCCGTCGGTACGAGTTCAAGTCAAGCTCGGAAGCCACCACCTGTGGAAACCAAACTGCCCTGCACACTTGAAGAGCTGTATGCAGGTTCAACACGCAAGATGAAGATATCCAGGAACGTTGTGAAGCCGAATGGGTAAGCATATCTCTTGGTGCATTCTTCTAGCAGATTTCCAAGCCTATGAAAGCATGCTAGTAGTCCCTTTATTTTTATTTTTTTTGGTAAAGTAGTCCCTTTATTTGGGGCTACAACTGAAAATGTGTTTTGGAAGTTAAGCTCGTCTCTATGTGATGGCAAGAGATCATAAACAACTAAAAAATGGTGAAAGAGACCAATGCAGTCTGACCTCCTTGTCTCCTAACTTAGTTTTTCCTCTCGCTGGCTGTTAAACAGGCAAATAGGGACTGAATCTGAAATTTTGACAATCGATATAAAGCCTGGCTGGAAGAAGGGAACAAAGATCACATTCCCAGATAAGGGCAACGAGCATCCAAACCAGCTCCCTGCTGATCTTGTCTTTGTCATCGATGAGAAGCCCCATGATCTGTACACAAGAGAAGGCAACGATCTCCTGATCCACCGGAAGATTGATTTGGTGGATGCATTGGCAGGAACCACAGTCAACCTGAAGACCCTCGACGCGCGTGACCTGGTGATCAAACTCACAGATGTGGTGACACCCGGATATGAGCTTGTGATTGCGAAGGAGGGGATGCCTATTGTCAAGGAGAATGGGAGAAGAGGCAACCTGAGGATCAAGTTCGATGTCAATTTCCCTAAGAGGTTATCATCAGAGCAGCGGCACAACATTAGGAAGGTTCTTGGAGGTCAAGCTCAGCAGCAGTGAGGATAATCAAAACAAAATCGATCACCTGTCACATAGTCCCCCATGGAGTGCAGACTAATTCAGATGTTTTTTTTTTCTTCAGCTGTCTTGTATGTTTAGTTAATTTTTGCTTTGTGGTTATTTTTCTGATCTTCTCCTTTTATTGGGAAAATAGAAACATTGAAGACCACATGTGTAATACAAAAGTATTGTCTTTGTGCCTTCATTTACTGATTTCAGTGTTACGCCTGCCCGATCTCCTTTTTTATAAATTATATTCATTGAAGTAACAACCTGATATTGGCACTGTACAACAGTGAAGGTTACATTACAATCAGGGTATTGTCTGAAAAGATTGAATTTTCTGAAGCTTAGCCTTAGCTGCATTACATCTGAAAAGTGCCAGATGATTTGCCTTCCGTGCATTGAGGATTCGTCATACAAGAAAAGGGCCAGGAACATGAAATTTTTCAAATGTGAGAAGCTACAAAATCATTGCATCCCCCTCTTTCCTTTTACAGGGAAATAACACATTTCACTGCAAAGGTGAATATTCTTTTTTTTTTGCAAAACATACAAGAAAATAGCCCATCAAACTTATTTTTTGAAATGTAAAAAATTTATCCACGCGCGTAGCAAATTAGCAATAATTTTACAAACGAATCATGGCACCCAACATGCACATTTTTCTCAGCATCAGAAAGGACCTGGATGCTCCGTAAATAGCAACGGCCTCCCTCGAATTGTGGGGCCCACCGTGTTCTGCCATCTAAAAACCGTCACTTTTTTCCCGCTCCACTGTTCCAGTCTGCCGGTGGTTATTTTCCCGCGTCCACCGAAACCAATTGCTTCCCTTTTCGTCGGCGCGGACCACGGCGGAGAGGATCACAGCCGTCAGAGCAGGATCGGGCGGTTCCGATGAAGCCGGCGGAGGACGCGGCTGTCCCGGAGACGGCGGCGGCAGCGGCGGCGCAGACAGAGTGGTATGACCCGATGTCGCCGCCGGCGCCATCGCAGCAGCAGAAAGCATGCTAGTAGTCCCTTTATTTTTATTTTTTTTGGTAAAGTAGTCCCTTTATTTGGGGCTACAACTGAAAATGTGTTTTGGAAGTTAAGCTCGTCTCTATGTGATGGCAAGAGATCATAAACAACTAAAAAATGGTGAAAGAGACCAATGCAGTCTGACCTCCTTGTCTCCTAACTTAGTTTTTCCTCTCGCTGGCTGTTAAACAGCCAAATAGGGACTGAATCTGAAATTTTGACAATCGATATAAAGCCTGGCTGGAAGAAGGGAACAAAGATCACATTCCCAGATAAGGGCAACGAGCATCCAAACCAGCTCCCTGCTGATCTTGTCTTTGTCATCGATGAGAAGCCCCATGATCTGTACACAAGAGAAGGCAACGATCTCCTGATCCACCGGAAGATTGATTTGGTGGATGCATTGGCAGGAACCACAGTCAACCTGAAGACCCTCGACGCGCGTGACCTGGTGATCAAACTCACAGATGTGGTGACACCCGGATATGAGCTTGTGATTGCGAAGGAGGGGATGCCTATTGTCAAGGAGATGGGAGAAGAGGCAACCTGAGGATCAAGTTCGATGTCAATTTCCCTAAGAGGTTATCATCAGAGCAGCGGCACAACATTAGGAAGGTTCTTGGAGGTCAAGCTCAGCAGCAGTGAGGATAATCAAAACAAAATCGATCACCTGTCACATAGTCCCCATGGAGTGCAGACTAATTCAGATGTTTTTTTTTCTTCAGCTGTCTTGTATGTTTAGTTAATTTTTGCTTTGTGGTTATTTTTCTGATCTTCTCCTTTTATTGGGAAAATAGAAACATTGAAGACCACATGTGTAATACAAAAGTATTGTCTTTGTGCCTTCATTTACTGATTTCAGTGTTACGCCTGCCCGATCTCCTTTTTTATAAATTATATTCATTGAAGTAACAACCTGATATTGGCACTGTACAACAGTGAAGGTTACATTACAATCAGGGTATTGTCTGAAAAGATTGAATTTTCTGAAGTTTAGCCTTTGCTGCATTACATCTGAAAAGTGCCAGATGATTTGCCTTCCGTGCACTGAGTATTTATCATACAAGAAAAGAGCCAGGAACATGAAAATTTTCAAATGTGAGAAGCTACAAAACCATTGCATCCCCCTCTTTCCTTTTACTGGGAAATAACACATTTCACTGCAAAGGTGAATATTCTTTTTTTTTTGCAAAACATACAAGAAAATAGCCCATCAAACTTATTTTTTGAAATGTAAAAAATTTATCCACGCGCGTAGCAAATTAGCAATAATTTTACAAACGAATCATGGCACCCAACATGCACATTTTTCTCAGCATCAGAAAGGACCTGGATGCTCCGTAAATAGCAACGGCCTCCCTCGAATTGTGGGCCCCACCGTGTTCCGCCATCTAAAAACCGTCACTTTTTTCCCGCTCCACTGTTCCAGTCTGCCGGTGGTTATTTTCCCGCGTCCACCGAAACCAATTGCTTCCCTTTTCGTCGGCACGGACCACGGCGGAGCGGATCACAGCCGTAGGAGCAGGATCGGGCGGTGCCGATGAAGCCGGCGGAGGACGCGGCTGTCCCGGAGACGGCGGCGGCGCAGACGGAGTGGTATGACCCGATGTCGCCGCCGGCGCCATCGCAGCAGCAGCCGGCGGTGGAGACTGCGGCGGCGGGGACCTCGCCGTCGGTGAGCTCCGACGCGCGGCCTCTCAGGGTGTACGCAGACGGCATCTACGATCTCTTCCACTTCGGACATGCGCGCGCGCTCGAACAGGCCAAGAAATCGTGAGATC
>OAMR01000895.1:307092-321793 GCA_900205405.1 Echinochloa crus-galli | reverse complement strand
GAAGGTTACATTACAATCAGGGTATTGTCTGAAAAGATTGAATTTTCTGAAGCTTAGCCTTAGCTGCATTACATCTGAAAAGTGCCAGATGATTTGCCTTCCGTGCATTGAGGATTCGTCATACAAGAAAAGGGCCAGGAACATGAAATTTTTCAAATGTGAGAAGCTACAAAATCATTGCATCCCCCTCTTTCCTTTTACAGGGAAATAACACATTTCACTGCAAAGGTGAATATTCTTTTTTTTTTGCAAAACATACAAGAAAATAGCCCATCAAACTTATTTTTTGAAATGTAAAAAATTTATCCACGCGCGTAGCAAATTAGCAATAATTTTACAAACGAATCATGGCACCCAACATGCACATTTTTCTCAGCATCAGAAAGGACCTGGATGCTCCGTAAATAGCAACGGCCTCCCTCGAATTGTGGGGCCCACCGTGTTCTGCCATCTAAAAACCGTCACTTTTTTCCCGCTCCACTGTTCCAGTCTGCCGGTGGTTATTTTCCCGCGTCCACCGAAACCAATTGCTTCCCTTTTCGTCGGCGCGGACCACGGCGGAGAGGATCACAGCCGTCAGAGCAGGATCGGGCGGTTCCGATGAAGCCGGCGGAGGACGCGGCTGTCCCGGAGACGGCGGCGGCAGCGGCGGCGCAGACGGAGTGGTATGACCCGATGTCGCCGCCGGCGCCATCGCAGCAGCAACCGGCGGTGGAGACTGCGGCGGCGGACCTCGCCGTCGGTGAGCTCGACGCGCGGCCTCTCAGGGTGTACGCAGACGGCATCTACGATCTCTTCGAAGGTTACATTACAATCAGGGTATTGTCTGAAAAGATTGAATTTTCTGAAGCTTAGCCTTAGCTGCATTACATCTGAAAAGTGCCAGATGATTTGCCTTCCGTGCATTGAGGATTCGTCATACAAGAAAAGGGCCAGGAACATGAAATTTTTCAAATGTGAGAAGCTACAAAATCATTGCATCCCCCTCTTTCCTTTTACAGGGAAATAACACATTTCACTGCAAAGGTGAATATTCTTTTTTTTTTGCAAAACATACAAGAAAATAGCCCATCAAACTTATTTTTTGAAATGTAAAAAATTTATCCACGCGCGTAGCAAATTAGCAATAATTTTACAAACGAATCATGGCACCCAACATGCACATTTTTCTCAGCATCAGAAAGGACCTGGATGCTCCGTAAATAGCAACGGCCTCCCTCGAATTGTGGGGCCCACCGTGTTCTGCCATCTAAAAACCGTCACTTTTTTCCCGCTCCACTGTTCCAGTCTGCCGGTGGTTATTTTCCCGCGTCCACCGAAACCAATTGCTTCCCTTTTCGTCGGCGCGGACCACGGCGGAGAGGATCACAGCCGTCAGAGCAGGATCGGGCGGTTCCGATGAAGCCGGCGGAGGACGCGGCTGTCCCGGAGACGGCGGCGGCAGCGGCGGCGCAGACAGAGTGGTATGACCCGATGTCGCCGCCGGCGCCATCGCAGCAGCAACCGGCGGTGGAGACTGCGGCGGCAGCGACCTCGCCGTCGGTGAGCTCTGACGCGCGGCCTCTCAGGGTGTACGCAGACGGCATCTACGATCTCTTCCACTTCGGACATGCGCGCGCGCTTGAACAGGCCAAGAAATCGTGAGATCCTCGTCACGTTCCACCTGTTAATTCTGCGTTCAGTGGCACCCTATTTACTTTGGACATTTTTGTAAATTTTCCTTAATTTCATAATTTTGAATTGCATTGCATGATCAGGGATAGATTGGCTCATCTTCTTGATCTGTAATTTCTCCAATTTTTACGAAAGATAATTTCTTAATTTTACTGATTTATTTTATTCAACTTAAACATGGGAATTTATGTGAATGTGGTCGAACATGAAACCCACTGCCATTTTCCTGAAAATATTAGAAAAGATAGATTATGTTCTTCCTTTTATATGATTATAGTGATGGAAAACAGCATTGCTTCTGAAAAGACTGGTACAGTTCACAATCTAATATCCATTTTGTCTTGCACACTGCTCTGAATTCTTTCTGCAGATTTCCCAACGCATACTTGCTCGTCGGTTGCTGTAGCGACGAGATCACTCACCGGTACAAAGGAAAGACAGTCATGACTGAAGACGAGCGCTATGAATCGCTTCGGCATTGCAAGTATGCATTCATATCTCCAATTGCAGGGTCTTAGCGGTACCACCAGCACTCATGACAATGCTCTCTGACTATTTTGTTGCACGGGCTTAAAATTGAAAGGTGGGTGGATGAGGTCATACCAGATGCTCCATGGGTGATCAATCAGGAGTTCATTGACAAGCACAACATTGATTATGTCGCTCATGATGCGCTTCCGTAAGTGTATGTTCATGTAACATATTTTACCAAATTGATCTAGGTAAAGTAACTAACATAATGTGTGTGTTTTAGGTATGCTGACACGAGTGGAGCTGCCAATGATGTCTATGAATTTGTTAGGACCTCTGAATCTTCCCACTGTTTCTAAGCATTTACGAATTTTATCATGATCAGGTGAGGGAATGCTGGTGGTCTCTGTGTGTTGCGCAGGTGAAAGCCATTGGAAAGTTCAAGGAGACGAAGCGAACAGAGGGCATCTCAACATCAGATATCATCATGAGGATCTTAAAGGACTACAACCAGTACATCATGCGAAATCTGACCCGTGGGTACAGCCGCAAAGATCTCGGTGTGAGCTATGTCAAGGTGATTTGGTCGTCCATAATAACTGCTTCGAAAGACAAGAGAAAGAAAAGAACTACTCAACTGTGTTATTCTGTTGTAATGTGATCAGGAGAAGCAACTGAGAGTCAACATGGGAATCAGCAAGCTAAGGGAGAAGGTGAAGGAGCATCAAGAGAAGGTGATCTCTTAAACTTCTCACACCCTTGTAGAGATAAACTTCACATCATTTACAAAATTCTGGTACCAACTTGTTATAAATGCAGTTTCACAGTGTGGCGAAAATAGCTGGAACCAACCCTGTGGAGTGGATGGAGAACGCTGACCGTTGGATTGCCGGGTTCCTCGAGAAGTTTGAGGAAGGTTGCCACATGATGGTAAGCAAGTTACAGGGAAGCTGCTGGTAATTTGTCGATTCTAGAAAAATTTGTGATCGTGGACTGAAATTCGTTTGCTTTTGTTCATTGGATAGGAAACTGCGATCAAAGATCGAATTCAGGAGGGGCTGAAGAGGCAAGGCAGGTCAGAGTCGAACCTTTCTGGAGAGGACTCGGACGATTCATGATGTCCTGTCATATCCTGATCAAAATAGACAAAAGGAAAACCGGAGATCATATTCCTACAGTTTGTGTAATAGTATGAGATCGATTAGCATGTTATTGTAGGACGTCAGGAATCATGATTTAGTTGTACCATGAGATTATGTACTTTTATGGACAACCATATTTCAGTATGCAATCAATTGTTGTTCCTTTATTGAGCATCTGCATCTGGCACTATTTTCATTTTCATAGAACTAAAGATGGTGCAGCATATGACCCTTTTCTGATGAATATCTTTGTGCCTGGCTATGTGATTCACTGGCAACTGAATATTGCGTATACCTTATTTAATGTATTGTCCATTTGGCCACATTGATAAATTTACTGCCTAATGTGGAGACTCCAGTTGCGTGTTCATCCGCATTTAAAGGTGGAGCTTGCCTATTTGCTGGACAAAGTAAAGCTCAGTCATTTGTTGATATTTTTAAGCATAGTACTGAATTTTCAGATGAACACAATTTACATTCATCTAAGAAGGAGCTAGTATCAACCGAGCAAGTTTGTAGTTAAATTTTAGAAGGATGCGCGTTTGTCTTAAAGGCTATAAACTTGCCTCCACAGTTTCTTATAATAAATAAAGAGGACTAAACTGAAAACATAAACACAGAGAAAAACTGTTCATTCAGAGATGTCGAATGAGCAACAAATGCTATCCTAACCAAACAGCTAACATATGACGATAAACCCTTCCTTCTACAACTCTGCAACTGATACTTCTAACAGAAACTAAAAATTCCAGACAAACGTAATGAGCTAGCCATAAGCTTGTAGCAATAATAAATCTGAACACAGCAAGAGCCAGGCACAGGATTCATTATTTTTCCAATCTTGAACTTGCTGTTTTACACCCTGATATTGCTTTCAGGAAATTGCTTCTATGAATTATTCATTGTCTCATTGCCGGTCTTCACCTATGCCCTCTGAAATACATGTACACTCTCTGCAAAAGAAAATAAAAGAGGAGGGTATCAAGAAACTAATATCACAATTTTTAATATTTCTGTAACACATAATTGGGTAATGATATAGAAAAAACATATCAGATACATTAGTTGAGTGAAGGATTTATAACTGAAAGATGATCCAATAATATAAATTTTCTTGGCCACAAAGAAAGAATTCATTAAATTACGGATGGAAATTCATGCAATTGAAGCCAGGACTTGCATCTTTGTCGAATCAAATGAGTTCATAACAGAGATGGTAATGAACAGACAAACAAAAAAAAATTGAAAGAAATGGAGGAAGAATTAGGAAGTAACCTCAAGCACCCAGATGCTTATAAGAGATTCCAAGGCAAACAGTACGAAACCAACACAATAAAGTACCTGCAATACTCCAAAATATACGAGTATAAGTTCACTCAGAGGGGTTTCACTTAGCTTAAAGGATCATGAACTGAGGTAAACATGTTATTAGAAACTAAAATAATGCAAACAGCTTACTCCAACGAACATATCTCCAGCTAAAACTTCGATTGCAACAAGAACACCCCTGGTTTAATAAAGAAGAGGGGATGAGAAGTGTCGCGGGTGAAATTAAAGAAAGAACAGCACTTTACAAATTACACTCACGTAAGAGTTTTTCCCTTAAATATTATTGGAGGAGCAATTGCAGCGATGACACAAAATCCAACATGTACCTGGTACATATCAAGCCATTCTGATGCTCAGTACTTAGGATTCCATTATATAATATAAAATAAGAAGATAACGAATGAGAAAATTCAAGCTATTGGCATATGAGTAGAAATTTTACTGTTCTACTACACTTGTCTAAGATGTTTAGTTCAAGACATATGTAATTCGATTAAACAGATAAAATTACCGAGTAGCAAACGAAGAACTGGCCAAAGGTTACCACGCTATCAGTTCTGGACAGCAGAAGGCAGAAAAATAAGTTCAAATTATGCACATCCATACAGTTCTGTTTGATGATGATTGGAACTTGAAATTATAGTTTCAAGAGAAACCTCATCGCACGGTACAGAGGTCTGTACCAAAGTATGTATGAAAGAGGACAACCAGATATCGCATAGATTACAGCAAGGAGGAAAATAACAATATCTGCAAATCAGAGAAACCATAAGAAAAAATTGTACATACACTTAGGAATGGATTTTTTCTTTAGATATTTGGCACCTTCACTACGAATTGACTCCACTAAGACAGCAAAAAAATTCCAAACGAGACAGGCAATCAATCCTGAAAAACAACAACCAACATACATGATGAACCTAATAAATTATCAGCTATAATCTCAAGAAGTAGGGAAAAATATATAAGTTCAAGGTTAAATACCTAGCCAACTAGCAAATGCCGTGTATTGCAACTTTTGAGCATGGATTGGTATTTCGTTGGCGATATCATGATGTATGATGGGATAGAACTGCGGCCAATTTCTCACTTCCACAGTGACACCGGCTGCGCAAACAAGTGCATCTTCAGTACTCTGACAAAACTGAACATGCTGAAGCTTAAAGCAAATGGTCTAGTAGATCTACCTCTGTTCATCGCATCTTCCCTCCGTTTGATATCCTGCAGCAAATCTTAATCTTTTGAGAACTTGGTTGCTAAAACAAATGAGAGAGTTTTAAAACTAAAATGAGCACATGACACTTAAAAGTTCCAGATCATCATGGAAGTGGTTACTTAATAGGAACGAGAAGTCGATTCATCGAACCTGTTCCCGCCGCTTCAAATCCTGCTCCCACGACAACAGCTCTCTCTCCTTCTTCTTCGGATCCTACATTACATGCAACGACAGTAACACCAGGATTATAGTGTCATCAATTGCCAGTGCATGAACAAGTCAACTAATTACCTCGAGGGGAATGTCAATGGTGGCACCATGCTTGCCACTTCCTCCCAAGCCCGCAGGTAACCACGATTTCCTGGACGGTACAGAGGCGGCTGATGTTGTTGCCATATTCTGAAAGGCATTGCAAATGATCAGCTGACAGTGATATGATGCTGCATCTGCATGAATACACTGCCTAAACACATGAGATGAAAGATCTGGTATTGGACGCTTCCATTAAATCCCAATTCATCTATCAGGAGAAGCTTGGAACCAGATCAAAATGGTAATGTTTTTAACGGGAAATCACCGACTGAACATTTTGACCGGGACGAGCAGGCCTTGTTCTTGGGGAAAATATTTAGAAGAAATCAAGTGTGCTTTAGCCAGAGTCACTTGACATCAGAAAAATCGAATGTTTCTAAAGGAAATCTCTCATCAGGAACAAAAAAACAAAAGAAAAAAATTGAGCCCAAAGATATGAACAGCAACAAAAAATCAACTCGGGGAAATACCGCGGTAGGATTGACATTTTCTTCGTCGTCGAATGGATTTGTGTTACGAGGCATGGGGAAGATTTTTTTTTTTGAATAAATCTTTGCGTCCTTTGGCCTCTGGAACGACCCGGAATCTGAGCGGCAATTGATTTTTGTGTGGCCAGTGGAAGGAAGTTATTTTCGGTTAATGGACGTTTGGCACTTTGGTCCTTGTCAGAGTCCAGCTCTTCCCATTTTACCCCTCGAGTAGTCGAGTGGCAGTGCATTTCTCTCTTCCCAGTGCAAGGCAAGGGCAGATTAGGAAATCCACGTCACGGATAAGCCAGGAGACAAGAAAACTGGCTCTGCAACGGAACCATTCTGTGCTGTAACCCACAATCAGTTTTGACTAGACCTGCATCACGCTATGTTCTTTTAATTTTTTGAAGGCATTGCTGGAAGGAAATAGAAAGCTAAAATGAACATACAGCAGAGTGTTTGAGGTCATTTTGTTCATTTGACCAGAGATTGAAGAAAAGGAACAGAGAATATTGCAATCGGCTAAGCTGGCTCAGGGAGGAAACTGTTTGGGACATTGATCTTCAGGAAAAGGATCAATAAATTTTGGAGCCAAACTGCTCCCTTAATCGGTTTCATAGTTTCCCTATCAAGAAACAGGATTTCGGTACACACATTGCATATATTCAAAAAATGGCACAAAACTTGTCTGTAGAGAATCATTCCACAGTTAACACATGATTATTATAAGTCATCCAAGAAAAGGACGATCATCGAAGGTCATTTTGCCATCAAGCATAGTACAGAGTATGCTAGCAGAACATTGTGAAACAAATGTGCATGCAACAACTCCAAATTTCTGCACCGTAAAAGGCAGTATCTTCTCTACTTAGTGATGGTGAACTTGAACATAGCGGAGACCGCAGTACTTGCAGACATTAGGTGCCTCCAGATAAAGGCAGATATACTCAATTGGGTGGCCAAGGCCAACACCTTCAGCAGCTGAAACAATGCAGCAAGTGAAGGTCTAGGTCAGCTTTGCATAAAATGTAATGAGCATGAGAATATGTAGGGATGAATAGAGTTTGCTGGATTCAGCTTTGTTGCCTACCTCCTTCACAGACAGCAATGCGACCATCAACCTTGATCGGAGGTACCTCACTGATCAGTTCCATTGGTGATTTCTTGCTCGTGTCCTACAACAAATAAAATGAATGAAGAAAAATAATTAGGAAGAACAATGATTTATAGAAGGGGTGAAAAAGAACAAGTATGCAACTACAGCAATATCATATGAACCAAAGAGCTATCTTTATCATGGTCTGACAATGACAAACTTAATGGGGGCTCAGGTTGTCAGATGGCAACACTCTTCTTGTATGTGCCTAGGTCCATGTTCAAATTCTGAATAAGCTAAGTGTTACTTTCCAATACAAGCAAGGGTTAACTGATGCTAAATAGTTCCAGGTTTCAACAATAATGGGGACTGCAGAATTAACAATTCATTTCCGATAGTCATTTTCTCCAAAAACAAGGAATGTTGATCTTTACTCCAAGCAACAGTTTGGTTCTTCTCTTTGGGATTGGGAGTGTGGGTTCTAGCTCATGAAACAAATTTTAGAGAAAGCACGCATCATGAAGATATTCGTCATTTCAGGAATACTCAGCAATTGGTATAGTGCTTGATATGCAATCATCATAACATCAGATGCAAAAATAAATAAATAAAATAAGAGCCATTTTGAGAACCTGCTTGCTCAGTAACTACCACCTATCTTTCGTAAGTGAAAAAACTCTTTTCATGTATTAGCAAAAGAAACTCATCTCAGCACATGAAAACAGAACAACCTACATGAAATGTTAAACCTGTGGCGTGAAATTGTGCAGTGTATTCAGCTACTATTCATCAGCTGAAACCTATACACAATGCATCAAGATGATAGCTTCATTAGGTATCAACTAAAGATAACTAAAATCTAAACCAAGAACAACTCAAGTCTGCAAGCCTATATAAGACAAATTCCTGTACTTCAGAAAACATTGCTTATTGCAAAAAGGGTGCACCCAGTACATGTTAAGCTTATAGCTAGTTAGGTGCTGCCACAAAAATAATGACCATTCCATGCCCAGGCATATAGCTATGTGAACAAAGGCACAATAAACAAGATGTCATATAGAAGCTCTGTCAACCACAACTGCAAGTCACTAACATAGATATTTCACAACTGATAAGAATATGAGATAAATACTATCTCAAAAATAATCCACATATACTGGCAACACAATGGCACCAGGTAAGTCTAAAGACAAAGTCCTGCAGATCTAAAAAGGAACAGACAGATAATCAACATGAAGCATCCATTAGACAGCCTGTAACAACTAATCGATGGTCAGGGCTCACTCAAGCGCACCAAAATGTCTCTACGGCACCGATGCCGTCCTAAACTGAAAAATGGCAGGCAGCCAAATTAACCAGCTCAGCTACACTTCACAGAGAGCCGAACTGCATGCGAACCCTCAAGGCACGATCTTTCCTGACGAATCGTGAAAGAACCACACGAAGATGATCTGGATTCGCGAGGCCACGGCGGATCGGAATCTGGAGGTTAGGGAACGCGGCGAGGAGAGGGGGTATATATACCTGCATCCACTTGGCGGTGTGGCTGCCGACGACGGCGGCGGCGCCGACGGCCTTCTCGGTGGAGAGGCCCCTCGCGCCGGCGGGGGCTAGGGTCTTGAGGAGCGCCGGGAGCAGCCTCCGCGTCGCGGTCGCCATGGCCGGAGGAGGTGTTGCGAGAGGCTGGGGAATTCGGGAAAGAACAACGAGAAGGAAGGAAATGGGAAGGGCCTTATTCTTTGGATTGAGCTTCGGATTAAGCTTGGCCCAAACTGTAGGCCCAGTGTGCATGGGCTTCTCATGCTGGGCCGATAATAGCATTATCACATTTTGTTGCGAAAACATTATCACATCGTTAAGCTGCTTTTTGGCCATTTGCTAGTAGGTAAATCCTTATCGCGGAAGAATTTCCGGGTCATCCGGTGTTTACTGCGTCCTCGCCCGCCGCGTGGACCCCGCGCGGCGCGTGGCTCCCTCGGTCGCTGCGTTTACGACGGCGTCGGCGGTCTCCACCGAAAAAATCGCAATCCGCTTGCCTGTGCCTTCTCGCTCCGTCCCTCTCTCTCTTCCGTTGGCCGCACCTGCTCCTCCCCTCCCCTCTCCTTCGCCCCCCGCGCTGCCCCACCTGCGCCCCGCCCCCTCCGCCTTTCCCCTTCTCTCTGGCGCTCGGCTTCGGCGCGGAGCCGGCGTCGAGGATGGACCCGGAGTCGGCCGTGAGCTCTCCAGAGCCCTCCGCGGCCGTCTGCTGCTCCGGGCCGCCGCACAGGCCGCCGCTGGCGTTGCCGGTGGAGGGGGCGACGAGGGGGCGCCGGAGAGGGTGCTGGTACGGACGTCCGCGCGCCGCGCCTGCGGTCGGAGGGAGTGAGGGACGCGGCCGCGGGTGGGATTCGGTGGTCGTCGGCCGTGTTGGCGACGGTGGGCGTCGCGGCGCCACGCTCCCACTGCCGACCAAGCAAACTCCGGCGCTCTCTTCCTCTGCTCGCTGCTCGCTGCTCCGACCCCATCATCACCAATCTGGCTAAGCCCGACTGCGAAAGGTCATGGACTAATGCCAGGCTAGCTCAACTACTAGCTTAGGCGGGTGGCACATGCTCTCTGTCTTAGCGGCTGCATGAATCAGCAGGGCACGCCTGGGATTAAGGTCGGCAACCGGTGTCTCCTTCAAACCAAATCCGGTGAGGGTGCCGCTGTCCCTGTCTTCCTATTTTGTTTTCGTCGCTCCTCAGATCCTGATGGGCATCTGTGGCGAGTGGCACGACGTCTGCTGCAGATCCGGCAAGTTCGGAACGAGTTGGCGCGGCGGTTGCGGCGTACCAGCTGGAGCGGAGCGAGTACCGCAGCAGCAGGTCTGCCAGCGCACGCCGGCGGCAGTGGCTCCAGCTTCGGTGACCAAGCGACGTGGTGCTCGCTTGCTCCGGGGTGGCAGATCTGGCGGTGCATCCCGGCGGTAGTGGCTCCGGCTCTGGTGACCACGCGCCGTGGTGCTGTCGCCTTGTGCTCTGATAGCACATCTCGGTATGGACTCCATGGAGCAAGTCTCGGTCCCTCCTCTCCCTGGGCTCATCCGCCTAGACGCCGGAGACATGGACCTTCGACGGAGATAGTCACCTCCTTCTCACCCTCTAGGTATATGCTCATCTTGTGTTCGTTGATATGCCACAGTTGTTCTTCGACAGATTTTTGCTCTATTGTGTTCGGAACAGTACCTCTCAACTTTGTAGATGCCTGTGATAGGTTAGTAAAGGAAGATAGGCACAAATATGATCTGTATAAGTAATATATTTTTCTCTCATCTCAGAATTGTTTCCTGTATCTATAAAGTAAAATTCAGAGATAATAGATATGCAAGGGACTTTCTTTCTCTAATCCTGTGTAGGATTTTCTTCAAGCAGCTCTCTGCATTATATAAAGTAAAATTCATAGATAATAGATATGCAAGGGACTTTCTTTCTCAAATTTTGTGTACGAATTTATTCAAACAGCTATCTACATTATCAGTATGTAGTGCTATTTTTCATTACTCATTTTTATTAAGCTATCTGAACTCCAAGTTTGTACATATCAGCTATGCTGCTGTGCCAGTTAGCAACTGAGGAGTGCATATGCTTTGGATGCAGAGGAGTGCAAGTGCTTCGGATGCAGAGGAACGAGCCGTGCAGGCAAGAGTGTGGCTTGGCGTTGCATCTGGGCCTGCAGGGGAAGACGGCAGGGGCAGAGGAAAACAGCAGACAGACCGCAAGACTTCACGAGTGCGGGTGAGTGGACGTTGCCACAAAAAGCATAAAAAGCTATTAGCTTATTTCGAGTTCATACCATTACGAGATGGTTGCTTGCATTGCGTTTGTAGGAACATTCAGTTTAGCTCTGCACAAAGTGATTCGTCTGCCAAGAATAGAATGCAGTTGTCTTAACTGATTCTATATGGTTCAAGCATTCAAAATGCTCTGGTCTAAACGGACTTGTGGCTTTAATAAAGGCCAAATAAATACAGACATAGAATGCAGCTGTCTTAACCGAGTCTATATGGTTCAAGCATTTGAGATGCTCCAGTATAGATGGGATTGGGCTTCAATCTTACACCCAAGGCAGTTATGCACTCCTCAATCCATGTTGAGCTATTATCATGACATGCACAATGAGCAACCGGTAGGTTAATAATTACAGTGTTTGAAGATGCTAATTATAGTGTTTCAAGATGCATACTGTGTGCTGAATAATTGTTCTGTTCAAAATCCGAATACATGTCCACAATTCGTTTGTCATTGAGGCCATGCCATACCATGATCGCTGTGCTGATCAGATAGTTGCTTGATGAAGGCCTTGCCATACCATGATCTACCCATGAGTAATTGTCGGTTCTCATTTCCTTAATGTGAGTGGTGGATAGGTAGTTACGTACAATGTTATTTGTTTAAATGGATTAAATAGTCCTTTCGTTAATTGCTTTCTAGAGTAGTTTGTTACACGCATTATACTTCATCCGCGGTGTCAAATTATAGGTGTATATGCCAATGTTGTGCATACATTATACTCCACTTTGTACTTAACTATCCATCCGTCTGAATTACCTCATAGGATGCATGTATCCTAAATATCTCATAGATCGATCTTATGCATTGAGTACTTAATGGTCTGTTTTCCTGATGATAACATTGTTTGTAGGTTCACCATCATGGATATAAGTAACTAAAGCACCAAAACTGCAGCACACGTCATTCTAGGTTTGCAGCTAATTATTTCTTCCAGACAAAATTTTTCTTACATATTGGTCCATCATTGTATATTGTTCATTTTACTGAAAGGTCTACACATATTAAACCATCGTTTTAGACTACTTTTTATTCTGATATCCACTATTTCTTCATTATGTTCTTCAAGTTCAATATGTGCAGATAAATAGAATTGTTTCATTCCACCGATAATTAGCAAATCCCTGAGTCCGTAGTGGACAAATACCATTCTTCATTTATTCTTCATACTCATTCTTAGTGTTTGTCTTAGTGGATAACAGACCCCTTTGGTTCAAAATTGAGTACATAGCCTCCATCTCCACCGCTGGCGGTAAGCTATCTCCACTACATGCTACGTATTGGCACCTCATAGTCGGTTCTTTGTGATTTTGCCATTTTTTTCCATGTACCACCATTAGTTAGGGAGAAAAAAATTCAAAGATCCTGATGGTGACTTGCAGATAGTGATGAATTTGGCCTATCTCATTACGTGTAGTGTTTGCCACAACTCCGCAAGTACGGCGATACATAATACAATATAAGAGTACAGCCCAACCGTAGTCATGTGGACCTCACTGCATGCTCATTGTTTTTTATGCTCACTCAGTTTGCTGCCAGGAACAAGTTATGTCTGAAACTAATGCATACCATGAAACATGCTTTGTCTGTTCACATTTACCTAAAATCTACTTATAGTTGCCATGTCGTACGTACATTCTTTCATTCTTCTGTTTTGTTTGTACAAGACGTTGTTGATATATGCTGCCATGGTGTTTAAATGGCTTACTTATCTCTGTGCAGATTGTGAATTTTAACTCAGGTTGTTCCTCTGGTATTTGCGAACGGCACAGAAAGATAAAGTTCTGATTCGTTTGCGCCTACTACCAGTATGCACATACATATATGTATCCTAAATGTTGTTTGCATTAGATGTTTAGATAGCCTTTACCAGTTAGGGGCAGATTTGATTCTTAGGAACCCAGCAATTAGATGGCTACTCCTGTGACTGCCCGATGATATTGTACGACATAATTGCTCGACATGTAATGGCCACACAACTATTTATATCTATTTTGTTCAGTGTGCGTGGCTGTTTTACATATGTTTCAGTGATTGACAATTGACTTCAAAAAATGTAAAATAAAAAGGAGAACCGATTATAGAGCCAGCCTATACGGGCGCGGCGTTAGCGCGCAAATCTTCCTAGTAGTAGACTAGTTCCAGGAAAGGCCGAAGCCAACTTTATATATAAAGCATCCTCAAAGGATACTGGGATTACCTATTTACAATAGAGCACACTCCGCTCGGAGAGCGACATCCAACAAACTCGTAACGGGGCACTCTAGGCCGCTCGCCAGAGATAGCACGGCACTACTCGCGACGAACCAACTAAAGGGTCGTGAGACCATTACAAATCGACCGAACCCGACCTCCCGCGGAGCCCACGACTCCATCACCAACGGCTACAGGAAGACCTTCCAACAACGCCTTCAGGAAGGCAAAGACGTAACTGCGCCAACGTTTGGTTTTCACCACGGAGAGCTTCCACGAACCGCCGTCGAAACGTGACACTGCAGAACGCCCTCAAGAGGGAAGAGCGAACGTCGTTGCCCGACCCGACAACGGGTCAAAGCTTACGCTTGAGGACCACCATCTGACGAGCCTAGAGCACCAGGACCGATCCCACTCGCTTCCTCCACCGCCCACCATCGCAGCCTCCGAAGCTCGTCCCCTAGGTTCAATATGCACCCGCTGGCAACACCCGACACCTCGGGAAGGTTCGGGGACCTCGATTGTCCCCAAATCTTCTGTCATCCCCTCGATGAGACGACATCGTGCTTCACAAGTGAGATAGAAAACATGAACCCAGTGGCAGAATCTTGGCAACGCTACGGGAATGGCTTTGTCGGCGACGCGAAAAACGAAAGCGGTGCCTCCGGCCATGAAGAAGCCGCAGGCTGGGGCAAGGAAGAAGGTCGGAGCCGCCCCAGACGCCGCCACCACCGGGGAACACCAACGCCCGCGCAAACCCCGACCGGAGACGCAGACTACGAGGCCAAGTCGCCGAACCGCCACCACGACGGTGTCCACTGCCGCAGCCTCGCGCGATGCCCGCCGCACCGGTCAGCACCGGCGGGGCCCGGGCCGCCGATCTAGGGCTCGATTCCCCAGATTCGGCCGCCCCGCGACACCGAGCCGGCAGCAGGCTGGGGCCAGCGCCAGGGCAGATCCACAGGCGCTGCTCGCCCCGGCGTGCCGCG
>OAMR01000895.1:267021-307083 GCA_900205405.1 Echinochloa crus-galli | reverse complement strand
GGCGGCGGCGAGGATGGGAGAAGGGGGAGGGAGGGGGGACGCCGGCGGCAGGTGGGAAGGCCGCCCGAGCCGCCCGGGGGCGAGAGAGGGGGGACCCGAAATTTGTCAACGCGTGATACTACAGCTTGTTGTATTCGAAGGTTGAGGCTTCAAGAAAAGAAAAGTAGACTAGTTATTTTGTTAACTTCCTAAAAAAAAGTTATTTTGTTAACTCTTTAAACTGAAAAGGAAGGGGCACTGTTTCCCTTTCCTTGAAGACTCGAGACAACTTTGAACTTGTAGTAGGTTGTATAACCTCGATGCATCTGCATGAAGCATTCAGTGTTGCCGCGCCCAAGAAATTCAGATCACAGCATTCACAAACTTGAGCTAAAATATTCTCCTCCTTTCCGCAACTCTTCTAATGGCAATGAATCGGTCGCTGCGCTGGTCTCGGTCTCCTGCATCTCCGTTCTTGTTGCCGCACGCATCAAGGAATCAACTCGAGGAGACCCGACAACACCCTCCTGCAGCAAGACCCAAACATTTCAATCTCTCGTGATCAGATCACGTCTTGCAGTTTTGTCCGGTCAATTTGGTCTTATTGGACTTGTGCTTGTCCCCTACCAGTGCCCAAGTTACTCGTCTTGTCTCGCACGTGGCACGTGCGGCCGAGTCCACGACAAGTGGACCGGATCTCGACGGACCCACCCGTCAGTGACTCAACGAGCGTGAAGTATTCCTCCTGCTACTGATTACCCACATGTAAACCTGCCTGTAAGTCCCGAGGGTAGGTGTAATCGCATCATTACAATATTAACCGCTTTTTGGACTCCAATACCATCACTTGGTAATTAACCGATGGAAGATCACCGTCGCTTTGCCCCAGAGGATCCGATGGTGAGTGGCTCAAGGGTGACGGTGCAAGTGCCCAATTTCTTTCACATTATCATTGTTCATGCATGCACCTAAGCACTTGTTTAAGTGGGCTGCCACATGCTTGATGTGGTGAGGGACTTGGAATAATCCAATGTCATGGTTCAGAGAGCAGGGGGATAGATATGGCTTTTCTCTAATCAAATCCTGCTGCCAGTGGGTGGACGACTGCCTGCACACTGGGGAGTATGTTAATGGGGATGGTTGAATCTATCGAGGTCTTGGGGTGCTGAACTATTGAGCTGCACAGCACAGTGAGGTGAGGTGAGCTGAATTGATGGCATATGGGAGATGGGGATTGTGATTGGGATGATAGGTTATGTGTTTGTCAGTCAGCAGTTGAGCACACAAACTTGACTGCACTTGTGGATCTTTTGCATCCAACGTAGGAGGGTGCTTCTTTGGGCAGCATTGTGCATGCCGAGAGAATGTTTGTTTGAGTCATGAAATAGATGGTAAAGGAAACCAAGCTTTTCTGTAGTAACTTGTTGAGAAAAGGTATAGAAGGTATTTAATTAAAAAGGACTCATTTTACACACCGAATGATTTGCTTCGTTAAAATTATGATTTGTTTTATTTTCCAAACTATTTAAACTTGGTAACTAATCCCTTGGAGTTTCCCCCTTCCCCATACAAGTTGAGTTTTGAATTCAAATTTTGTAGGGATGATGGATGGCATAGTAAACATGCTACATAATATTTAAGAATTATTTAGAGGTTATGTTTCACACATTTTCATATCTTGAGGGATAAATGACGTGTAATGCTTTCGACCAATGAATAATATCAGAACAAATTCTTGTTTATTTTTCCACAATGAACTATCACTGTGTGAATTTTGAAACTAAAAGGCAAGTTGTACTAGGAGAAAGCCAAAATGCCCAAATTTTCATTAGGGACAAATTGTACCAATTTAAATTATTCACAGAGTTATTCAACTCTAAATTTCTATGAGATATTAAGTCAACAAACCAAATAGTTTAGTGAAATGGACTTTTCCCTTGACATTTGCCGCTCTTGAATTGAAGATCGTTACTTGTATGTTGCTTTACCTTGCTAATTTGATAATTTGTGCAATTATACCCACATGGGTCCAAGGAATTAACAGATCATTCCTCTGTGTGTAGTACCTATATCCAATTTTCAAGCTAGGCGCATAGTCTTTATCCTGATCCCAAAGTTGAGCATATATATAGCCACATAGGGACAAGGTGACAAACAAGTGAGCAGCGCAGGGGGCGAAAAGGGCGGCAAAGAAAAGCCTTTGTTTTTGGCCTTTGGAGACCCTAAAGAAATGTCTCATGTGTAATGCAGACAAGGCCATAATCTCTGCTAGAATATTTGTCACCTTTCCCTGTGCAAGATTTGCGGTGGTCCTCAGCTGGAAGCTCCATCTCTTCCATCATCAATAGAAAAGCGAGGCGCAATTTTCTTGAAAAGATAAAAGGGGGGAGATGCACCACATTTTTTTACCGTAAATGAGAAAAAAAAGACAAATGCACAGTTTTACTTAAATTGTTGCCGTTTTCATTCACGTAATCAAACTTATTTCGGGGATTATGGCTGTAACTTAAATTGTACTCTGATGTTGTTGGCGGTGTCGGTGTCGGTGTGCAAGTAAAACCGACACATGAGCTTGCTGTAAAAACAGGACCGGATAGAGTACAAAGGTCAAACAGGCCAGGATCCATGTAGCCGATGAGAGCACGAGCACTGTACGCCAAACAAAAGCTGCCACGATTTTGTCAGCTAAAGCTTTTGGAATCACTCCAACAGTAAAGAAAAAAAGGTGTAGGATGCAGAGGAGGAGATTGTTCAGAGTACCAAATTCACCCACGTCATTCCTGTTCCCCTGCCTTTACAACGGTAAATGCGAGCGTGTGACGCCGTCTAATCGATTTACCACCACGTAGATGAAGATGCAATGAAAGATAAAATTCGTGACATGAGCAATTTGGTAAACCATAAAGATGAAATGCCGACAAAAAGGTGATGAGCAAGTGTCTTGACTCTTGACTAGGTATAGCAAGCATTCAAAACCTCACATCAACGTCAAAGGTAGTAACTTTGATGCTCGTGAAAGCCGTGGATTGTTAACGCAAGTTACGCAGTGATTGGCACAAGAAAATTTTCGAGTTTTGCTAAAATAATCAAGACATGGCTTGCCCCTGAACAAATTACGGTCAAATTTCTTAAGCACGGCTAAAATTTGGTTGGGCCTAGCAGGGCTTTAAACCAAACAAATTCTACTTTGCAAATTTATTGCCCACCTACACGTATTTCACCTACTCAGCTGATGCTTGCATTGCAGGTTGCAGCTCTGCATGCAAGGTCTCTCTCTCTCTCTCTCTCGTGCACACACAATCCGGGCACGAGGACATGGGCCCAATTCTATTATTTTGATTTGTAAGGAAAGTACAGAGCTTCCAAGTTGATGTGCCCGTGTGCCCTGTTTGGCACAGAATCCACAATTGATAGGGTCACCGCAAACAACAACTCCCCGTTGAAATTGAACAGCTGGAGGTACCACTTCACCTTATCTTGTGGAGTGAGTACAGCCTCCCCACAAAATCTGAGAAAATCATATATTTCCAAGGACATATATTTGGTGAACTGGTACACTGGCTACTATAAATCCTAAGGATTTAAGGTTACAGCTGTATCATCATCCTTGCTTTTCTAATAAAAAATCATCAATCTAATATTAAACTGTGAAATACCATTCCATGAGTTGTTTTAGCTTTTTTTAAATCTTATTAGCATTTTGATCCAATCAAAATGTACTTCGTAAATTGTTTACTTGGCCTCAAAAGGAACTCAAACTTTTTCAATCAAATTCATATGTGTCTTAGGCAAACATTTGGAGGGGATGATTTTTATTGTATTGGATTCGAGATTGTTGCCTTGAGATTTTTATTTTATTGGATTCGGGATTATTATTTTAGTCAAAATGATTTTAGCTACTTTAGAACTAGTAGGAAACCCAAATGAACATAAAACTTAAGTGCTAGATCACCAAACTATCAAGTGCTCAACAACAAGGACACAAACATGCACCTAGAATCGTGGGACAAAGCCAGGAATCCCTCTGCCAAACGTTGAAACAAGGATATCAGTACCGGGTTGGAATCATGAAAGGGGAAAAGGTTTGGCAGGAAGGGGAGGGAGAGTTGCCATTGCCAGCTTGCTGGGAATGGGTTGGAGTAGACAGCCTAAACCCTACTGGTGTACCCTCTAAATCCAGCCTACTGAAACTGATGTGACGTTAAACCCTAGTTTAAACAGAACTCCTTGTCTTTTGCCAAAAGCATGTATACAGCCTATGCCAGCCTATTGATTCTTTTTTTTAGTGTAGTAAATGCTATATCAACACATGCAATTTAGGGTTATGTGGTGGTGATCTCTTATGGATCAAGCTACCAAGAGTTGCCAAATTTCCTCCTATCATTCCAAAATATGTCCTCCCTTTCTTTCCTCATGCATTGTTCTATACTATAAGAACAAATTAATAAAATGTACTATAAAGCAGATTTTGTAGCAAATGATCTAATCAAGAAATTAGAAGATAAATAGACTACAAGTGTATTGTTACAATACAAAATTAGTCACCAAAACCCACCGATTATACATACTAGATGTCGGATCTGGTTTGATAAGTATCAGGCAAAAAAAAAAGAAATTTGTATGTATTATTCTGAGTTTTGGTCTAAGTTGTAGTGAAGTGAATACGATCAGAAAGGGCATTGTATCTCTTCAATTCAAATGGATGCTCTTTTAAATTACAAATTGGTTTTTGAGTCGTCTTTTGTTGGTCTAGACTATTGGTACTGTTGCAGTTGTGTGATTCTGTCATTTGTAATAATTTTGGGCGGATCCTCCTCGTTATAGGTGGCTGAAGCAGAATATTTTATCTATTATCTAAAAAAAGAAGTTTCTCTGTTCATTCAATGTCACTTAAAAAAATGTCAAAATATTGGTCAGCATTGTTGTGTTTTGCAGAGTGAATAGTCACAATTTTGGATTTGTGGTATCGTGAAATATTTTTTTGCCAATTTCCACATAATGAATTGTCCTTGTCAATATAACTAGATATCATACGAGATATAAAAGGATACGGCAAAACATAAATCTCTCCACGTGTGTATCCTAGATGTCGAATAGGTTCATCATAGAAAAAAACCAGCTAATTCCTTACCAAATAACATATGTGATTTTAGCACGAGAATCATAATAGCTGGCTAAGACAACCGTCAACACGGAGATACGCTAGCGCTTCCCCTGACAAACAAACCAAAATTTCTGCACGCGAATTACACCAATTCCTCAAACAAAATCACACGAGGGTAGTACAAACAGACATGACAATAATAATTACAAGAATCACACACTCAATTTCCGAGCGAGAACAATCCTGGCTGACCCAACGGACTCACTCACACGCTCCCCATGAAAATTACGGCAGCGCTCGGCAACAAACACCACCACCAACAAACGAAGAACCGTCCGAAACTCTGAGTTGTCCAACGTGCCCGCGCAAACCCGGAGACGACGACACACAGCAGCAGACCCCAACAAACGGAGCACTGTCTCTCTCCATCCGGGCCGTCTGGTATCACGATCAGACGGTCCCCCCGGCTCCTCCTCGGCCGGCGTAGCCACACGCGGCAGCGTGTCCGGCGGCTGAACGCCGCCACGCTGCACGCTGCAGCGTGTCCGCTCACCGTCCCCGTCCCCGTCCCCGTCCCCGTGCGTGCGGCTGCGGGAAGGAGGAAAAAAACCGGGCGAGGTGAAGGAAGGATTGGTGGCTGGCGGAGGACACATGCGAGCAAGCAAACATCTTTTGCCAAGGCGTGAGAGGAGGGGTAGGGTGGGGATCCCCTGCACTTTCTGATGCCTGTTCCAGCTTCATCTGCCGCCCCTGCCCCCTCCCTACACGCGCGCACCCCCTGCTGCACGCACGCTGCACACAGCACACACACCAGCATCTCTCTTTTCTCTCTCGGAGGGTGTGTGCCAGTGAGTAATAAATGGCAGCGAGCAGCGTGCGTGGCTGAGGCTGCTGCTGAGCGAGCTCACTAGTGCAGGCTGCAGCTGTGCAGCTGCTGGCTGGCTGTGTACTGTGCTGTGCAGCGGTTGCTCCTCCTCTCCCTCGTCCCTACAGCTTCGCGTGTTCCTTTTCCACCCTGGTAAGTAGTAAGTGGTAACCGCAGCGCTAAACCCTCCCAAACCCCCCTCCCCTGTATGATTGGTACCATGTAAATTCGTCCCTTTGGGGGTGTTCTTCAATCGTTGTCCCCTTGTTGAAATTTCGGTGGTGCTGGTGATCAATCACCCGGTGGAGTGAGTGACCGGGTTTCGTTTCTTTGATTGATTTTTGATCAGGGCGGAGTTCTTTGTGAAGAGGAAGAGGAGAAGGGGGAAAAGAAAAGGCGCTCCATTTCTTGCTCGGGTCCGTGTTGCAGAGATCCAATCGATTCAAGAAACGGCATTTTTGTGCTTCCGTTACCCGCCGCGAGATTCCCCCCAAAGTTTGTTCCTTGGAGCCGATTTGCGCCAACAAAGGGCCAAAAGCGCCGCCGCTCAAATCCGTTGTGATTCCAGAAAATCCAAAACCACCTCGTCCTATTTGATCGCCGGTCGATCCATCTGAGGCGAGCAGGCAGGCAGCAGATTGCAGAGGAGAGGGCGAGAGAGGAGAGGAGAGGAGAGGGCGTCCTCTTCCGAGCAGCCGCATTGCCGCCCCGTCGATGAGTGAGCGCTGCCTCCGATGCTGTCGGGGTGCTCGGTGTCCAGTCTCGCGGCGCGGTTCGCCTTCTTCCCGCCGGAGCCGGCGACGTACGCCGTCCGGAAGGACGAGGCCACCGGCCGCCTCGTCGCCTCCGGCGTGCCGCGGGACAACGCCCTCGACGTGCTGCGCGTCGACACCAGGAGGGGCACCAAGGTGGTGGCCTTCTACTTCAGGAACCCCTGCGCCCGCCTCACCCTGCTCTACTCGCACGGCAACGCCGCCGACCTCGGCCAGCTCTACGACCTCTTTGTGCAGCTCAAGGTCAATCTCAAGGTCAATCTGATGGGGTTAGTGGTGCATTATGCTTTTCCAGCCATCTCTGTATCTTGCAAATTTTTCTTCTTCTTTTGCTCTGTTGCATTTATGCTGCTGCATCTATCAAATGCTATGTTCCTTGATCTGTTTAGGAAAGTGTGCTTTTTAATAGTTAATATGTTTCTTGTTAGGATGCTGTGCCAGATATGCTTTTCCTTTCTATTTTCTGAATTTTCGGGGACTCGACAGTACTATTGAAGAATAAATTCTTAATATATTTTTTTGTGCGAATTACTGATGCCACATTGCATAAATCATTTTCCTTTAGCATGTGCTTCTTTCCTCTTATGAAACACGTGCCCAAGCGCGTTGTCGGAAATTTAGCATGCCCAGGGCGGCGGAAGCAGGCAGTTACTGGAGTGGGGGAATTTGGAGCGTAGTTATTCTAGTTGTTCCCTAAGGATTTTTGTGACTGCAGAATTTTTCAAAGTCCTTTTTTTTCTTGTACGGGGAAGAATTTTGTGAAGTCTTTAGAATGAACCATTTCTTGTTCCAAATGTAGATTATGATACCGGTAGAAGATTCAGTTGACATGACTGTGAATGCATTACTGTTGTCAATGGCTGTCAAGGAATTTTTTAAAAATTGTTGGCATTTTCTTTCGTTGAAAATATTGCATAGCAATGTACCACTGTCCCAAGTTGACTGCATCTTCATTCTTCAACTGTAACTGCATCATGTGTATTATTTCCAGAAGATGATTTGCTGTTTCTGGTTTCATCAGTGTGCCCTTAAGGTAGCTATGAAGTCTGTAGTGTAGCAAATGCTGATGCGACTTACTGTGTACTTCTGTAATTGCAGATACGACTATTCTGGCTATGGAGCATCTACTGGCAAGGTAAGGAACTTTGTATCAAGTTTGAAGTGTCTTAGGTTGCGTTAGGTTGCACCATCGGCATATTGCTGATGAGTTAAAAGTGATGGTGAATGGCTGATTGGCTGTTTGAAACACTTCGTTAAGTCTTAGCGGTCTTTCCCAACTAGCACAGATGTATAGTTATCTTGTCTTCCTAACTACTGTACAAAGTTTGCAGTTTTGCACTACTCAGTCTCAAGATTCTAAGGTGCCATGCTAGATACCTCGAGAAATGTGGTTTGAGTTTCAAATTCCAACAACGTAGTTCATATGCCTGCATGTGAAAGAGGCTTTGGCCCATGCCTGACTGATGCATTTCTGGCACAGCATGGCCAATGCATCTTAAAAGGCTGCTCGAGGATAGAAATGATCAGCATATTTTTTAGATTCGAACCCTTTTGTTTCCAACCATGCATACCATTTTAAAGGTTCAGACTACAGTTTAAGAATCAGCTTTTGTGGAATTTCATGTATGGGTAGTTTATTCCATTCATGTCCACCTGCAGTCTTCATGAACTCCAAACTATCCATCTCACTGATAGGGGTGGAGCCAGGGCCCATGCTGGGCATGCTGCAGCATGGGTCCAGCGTTCAGCAGAGTGCATCCCAGGCAAATATATGAATTCTAGGTCCAAAACACTAGAATTTTGCTCAAAGTTAGCTAGCCCAGCACCTGTCCATGGGTCCAGCCCTAGTTCTGGCTCCACCCCTCCTCATTGATGTGGCACTATATGCAAGTTGTTAGGAGGGCCAAGGGCCTGTTGGGCCTTAGCCCATTAGGATTAATTAGGGTTAGTTGGTCCAAACCTCTCTATACAAGGAGAGGAGATGTATCAATCTAATCAAGCAAGAGATTAGAAGGAAACCCCTTCCCTCTTGCCGGCCGTGGGCAGCAGCCCCACGGCCGGCGTTCCCAGCGAGGCAGCGACCCTCAACCCTAATTCTCCATAGATCAGCCCCTCCTCCACCACGCTACAGTAGCCGCAGGTACTGTTCACGCGAACATTAACTCGCCACATAACAACCGGTATCAGATGGCTTTGGTTTCGATCCAACCTGTGGCCTTTGTTCCGGCGCCGTCCCGGTTCGCCTACTACTCCATCCCGCTGTTGCAGCGCCGCACCTTCAAGAGGCGGCGCGCCCCTACGGGTGGGATTTCGGCAGCGGCAGCAATCATGTTCCAGGAGATGCGTACCTGTCCGACGTCCGCTGTGGTGCGCCTCCAGGCTGCAGTGCGCGACCTTCTCAAGGGAGGGCAGCTTCAGAAGATGCGCCGGTTGCTGCGGTATCGGGAGGCGCGCGAAGCCCCCGCTCCGACCGTTCGCGTCGGCAGCAGCAATGGCGTTCGCCTTCGGGGTCCGCCGCCGAGGTGCGCACGGCGCTGGAAGCTGCGTGGCCGTCGTCGCGGGTACCGTGCGGGGCGACGGCAGGGCACTGCAGGAGGGCGCAGACCGCGTCGCGCTGCCGTCGGCAGCATCCAAGCGCCGACGGCCACGAGGTCGCCTCCACGGGTCATCGTCACGGCCGCCCCGCGCCCGTGGCCAGCTATGGCGCAGGGCCCCGTCGCGAGGAGGCCGGCGGCGATTGTGGGGGATTTGGCGACGAGGATTGCGGCGCTGCCAACCTGCCTGGCGACGATGGCGGCGGGGATTGCGGCAACGCCCACCTGCCCTGTCGGTTCGGGCTGCTTGGGCAGGTAGCGTCGACCGGAGTGTGGCGGGGACGGGGCGGCCGCCTTGGGCTAGGGTCCCAGCGCCTGATGGAGGTAGGCCGCGAGCTGGGCTTTTGACGGGCCACGCGAAGGGCCGCAGCAGTCCACAAGCGGCCCATTTTCAGCGGGTGACATGGGATCCAGGTCGCTGCACCGGCGCACGTGCGGCATACAAAGGATACCCGCGTCAAGAGTCCAAAATAAAGAGTCCCAATTTATTTTCGCTCAATAAGATAGGCCGAGATGTAAAAGGCTTATTTTTAGGTGTTAGGTTTAGGCTTCGTCGAGTCGTCGTTAGGTCGCAGTTCGTGTCGCAGCTCGAGGACGAGCTGCAAGTCCAGGTGGGGAGTAGTGTTAGGAGGGCCAAGGGCCTGTTGGGCCTTAGCCCATTAGGATTAATTAGGGTTAGTTGGTCCAAACCTCTCTATACAAGGAGAGGAGATGTATCAATCTAATCAACTCTTGCCGGCCGTGGGCAGCAGCCCCACGGCCGGCGTTCCCAGCGACCCTCAACCCTAATTCTCCATAGATCAGCCCCTCCTCCACCACGCTACAGTAGCCGCGGGTACTGTTCACGCGAACAGTAACTCGCCACATAACACAAGTTCTGTGTCAATGGGATGTGGATCCAACATCTCAGTTCAAATTGACAAATTCAATGCAGAATTCATTCCAAGAAAAGAAACATGCTACTTTTATATGCCATAAAATTGAATCGAGTTTATTAAGTTCTGACCTAGTGTTGCCCCATTCCTGAAATTTCAGAACTAGGTAAGCGAATTGGAGCCGTGTTCTTTTATTGTTTCTGTCTTGTAATCTAAAACTTCATATAATCGTGCAGTAATAATTCCTTATTTCTGAAACTTTATTCATCTTGAATTTGAAATTATGTTCTGGATACTAGATTGGCTGATATATTGCTATTGTGTATCTGAGCTAAGTCAGATGTCTTCATTTTGTATTGCTGCCAGTTCCTGGCATTCGTACTTATCATATGCCTGTATCCTTTGTAAAGGAATATATTTTGTAGGAATGAGTCTTATATTTGTTATTTGTAATGCAGCCGAGTGAAGAGAATACATATGCAGACATTGAAGCAGTTTACCAATGCTTAGAAACTGAGTATGGAATCAGCCAGGAAGACATTATCTTGTATGGACAATCTGTGGGTAGTGGGCCAACATTACATTTAGCCTCCCGTTTGCCTAGATTGCGCGGGGTGGTTCTCCACAGCGCTATACTGTCTGGCCTCCGTGTCGTTTGCCACGTGAACTTTACTTTCTGCTTTGATATTTACAAAGTAAATAACTCAAACTGATTCCCCTATCTCAGTCTGCTCCTCCTATGCCTTCAGTGTTAGCTTTTACTAATGTCTAGTTGAACCTATTTCTGCAGAATGTCAAGAAAATAAAAAAGGTCAAATGCCCAGTGCTCGTTATTCATGTAAGTGTTCTCTAATCTGGTGTCTACCCTTTGTCTACTTACTTCATTATTACTTGTTGTCTGATTGAACAAGTAGCAGTGAATATTAACATGCACACACGTGCCATCTTTTGGACCATTTACCAATTTCACATCTTTGTTGATGGCAGTGTGCTGTTTTTATTCCTGCTATTCTTAACAGTGTATGTATTGGAGCATTATTACAATTATTGGCAGTAGTGTTGAATCATGTTTTCATGTTATTACTCATTGGTCGAAAAACATTTCTCGTATATGAGTATCTATTGAATTCTAGGTTTACGAATCAAAGATGATGAACGAGAGATGTGTGTAGAAGGAAATCCATTTGATATCTGGAATCTCTTTGATCGGATTATCTCCTTCGAAGTCTCAGTGACTCCTGGCACATTAGTTCATCGTCCTTGTAGCAATTCTTAGCTTCTCAATTTTTCTTTTGACCAATTGGTTTAGGAATATATGTAGCCCAGCTATTACTAGAACCAATTGGTTTACTATGAAGGCCAGAAAAAAGGTCTTCATTGCCTCAACTAGCCAGCGGTTATATCCATTGAACGCATCCCTTTTATGGGCTGGGATGTCACTAGCAGTTGTAGTTCCCTAGTGTGCAAGTTGTAATTCAGCCTGGTAACCTGGCATTGGCAGTCCTGGCCTGTCCAGGCTGGTGGTTGGCCTTTCACTGTTCATAATGTCATACTGAACAGCTTTGTTGCTTTGGCTGAGCCCAACCAAATTTATTGCAATGTAAAGCCTGTAGGCCCAAAATATCATGATTTTTCTGGCCCAAAATTTGAACAGGCCTTCCTAAATCCACAGCTCAATCTAGTTGTTTGTTGCTGCCTTGACAGTATAGCCACCAGAACAATATCTGCAGCCCAGACCATCCAATACCAAACACCCTAATCTAGTGCCTGAAAGCCACCAGTTTACAAGAAACAGTCTTGTTTCCAGGCTCTTACAATGGAACTGTCTCAGCTCTGTCTACCATGGTTCATCTGAATTGCTCTTAGCTAATTTACAGTTTTAATGCAATTGGTTGGTGTCAACGCAGATCATTGGAACTTTCAGTTTTACCTACATCAGTTGTACAATGAATGGACATCTACTTTGGGTGATTTGTGTGATTTGGTTTTCCTAGACATGAAAACGATCATGGAAAATTGTTACCTGGATAGCCTCTTGACTGAAAGATACCTCTGAATTCATGTATATCATTTATGGAAATTTTACAGTTTGTCATACGTTTACCTGCATTCCAAGCTTTAGATTATATTGTCTAAATTATACCGGATAATGTTTGCAGGGAACAGATGATGATGTTGTGAACTGGTCACATGGTAAGGAGCTGTGGAAACTGGCAAGGGAGCCCTATGATCCACTCTGGATCAAAGGGGGAGGTCACTGCAACCTGGAGCTGTACCCTGACTTCATTCGCCACCTCTCCCGTTTCATCCGTGAAATGGAGACCATCACGACAAAAATCCGGCTCAAGAAGATTAGGCAGACCCTCCAGCCCAGGAAGAAGGCCCACCAGATGAACACCGCTACAACGACAACCTTCACCACTAACTGCTGCTGCCGCATTCGAGTCCGCAAACCGACCTGCCCCAGCTGCAACTTCAGCTGTGGCTTCTGCGGGCTGAGGAACTGCTTTACATCCCGTTTATTCAGGTGCTGTCGCCCTACATGCTTCTCCTGCGGCAGCTGCTGCTCCTGCCGGAGCTGCTTCAAGTGCTGCTGCTGTGGAGACGCGCGTTAATGCCGCCAATCTTTGTGCGCGCATGTATAGTAAAGAGGAACGGTCCTGAGATATCTACTAACCCTTTAAATGCTCTAGGACTAAAACCTAGATTTGAGTTAGCTGAACATCGTGCAACAGATAGAGACTCCCGTACTTGTGCTTGGTATCTGGTTCTACCTGTCCTTTCTAGTTGCCTGTGTGATTCGTCTAATCATTATTGACATAACCCGCCGTCGAGTTTAGAACAATGCTAATGCCTGAATTGAATCTTCTTTTCAGCCATCTTTGGGTTGTTCTGGTAGTAGCTTCCGGTCATGTAGTGGCTCCATGATCTTTGCTGGAATCCAGACTGCTTCACCTGCATCTTTTTGAAAACTGAAAGATGCCCTTGCATGTGCAGACCTGATTGCTCAAGACATGGTCTGGTCTGTTTGTTAGACTGACGGATGACAGCCAATGGAATGTTTTGAGATACCCTATCAGCAACCACTCGAAACAACGCAATGTGGTTCTTGTGCCACTGTTTCTGTCCCTATTGTCGAAATGTACTGATCCTGTGCCCGGCAATCAGATTCAATGTGCACCGTCGGTCAGGTTAAACCTTGCAGTACGTGTACACTAGCAATCAGAATTTCAGATGGACCACGGCTGTATACCAAACCTGAAATGTGGAGCCTCTCCCATTCATGCGTGCAGATTCAGAAACTAGCGCCCATCCCATACAGTTGCGTACCATCATACAGACAGAAGCCAGCTACTAATAATTCTGTACAAGGCCATGTGAGGGGCATTGAATTGAGTCTCCCTTAGAAAATGGGCGACTAAAACAACACATCAGTCGGTGGATCGATGGATCATTGAAGCTCATGGAACATGGCATTTCAGCTGAAGCATCCCAGGATCTCAGACTCTCTGAATTTCCCTGAACCCCTTTCAACCATGACCGAATTTCGGCGAAACCGGTCAAGTGGTTGATCTGTAGCTCTTGTGGATGCAGATTCAGGACCGGACCGGTGACCGAACTCTTACCGGAGGATCGGAGGCGACAATGGAGGTGAGGATGATTGATGGTGCACCACTGGGAACCTAGCTTGGTACGGCAATGGTATATGTGTGATGTGGCATGGTCTTGTTGCGATGTCTGTACGGTTGTGTAGTGTTGCATGTAGTGTACTGCATGTATGTCCCTGTATGCGGCCAATGGTGAGCTGGGCAGTGTCACAAGGCTCCAGGCCCCCTGCCTAGGGGCTCCATTGACATGTACCTTTCGCTATGCGAATCTAGGGTACCTAATTGGACCTATTGCACATGATTGTATAGGCACATAAAACACTTCATTCTCTCCTCAGCGCGTCGCACGCAATCACACGAGCTTCAGTGTACGAGCTCCATCATCAGAGCTGTAAATGGTGGAAGAGGACACAGGAAGATTCTGGGGACGAGACACCCAGCAGCAGGCCATTAGAGAGCCATGGCAATGGAGGTTGCAGCTGTAACTGCGATGGGCATGTGTGCGTCCCAGGAAGGAGGACATGACTGAAAGCCATGGCTCACTCTCATTACTGACCGTCCAAGTGATTGTAGCTGTACAGTATTTTTTTTTTTGAGGAAGTGTAGCAGTACAGTAGAGTATTAGCAGAGAGCAGTAGCTCAAGTGTCCCAGTACAACTGGTCCATGGCCGGCCAATGTGATTGGGGGTGGGCCCATGGGCTAACAAGTGTGATGGGCACCCCGGTTTGTTTTCTCCCCTCTCCAATCACCCAACTGGCCCGATTGATTTCTATTTATTTATTTATTTGCTGGTGATATCTTTTTTATTTCTCCTTGCTAGGCCACGGAGCCATAAGCATGTCTCATTCTTATTCAGCGGAGAATATCAAGGGGACATTGAATTAAATGGTGCTGATTTTTTCTCTTGTAGAAAACAAAAGAGGGAAAGGAAATTAGTTGATTTATTAATGGTTTCTGTTGGGTGTGGCTCCATCAAGTAGAGGTAGAGCCATGGTTGGGGCTGTGCGTTGATGTAACATGCCTTCTCCACATCTCCCTACCTGGCAGATCTTGTTCTGTTGCGCCCAATGCATGTAGATTACTACTAGATTAGTATCCGGTTGGTGCAGGTAATCACGCGCCTAATTATTGCCGCCTTCGTAGCATGGACTAAAATTAGTCGAAGCACCAAGTTGTTTAAGACATCTTGATAGGTTTACAGAGGGGTTTAAGAATCTGCAAGAGTGTGGAGCATTCGGAAGCAGTGGTCCAATGATTTTTAGTAGCTTCAAACTTGTTTGGAACGAACCCGGCCAGGAACAGTTTTCGTATCACAAATTATGCAGAATGGGCAGCATTTCTGTACGTCGAAGGTACAGACAAGCTCCTTTCCTATCTCTCGGCTTTCAACAAGCTGTGTTGTCACTGTATCAATGCTACACTAATTGGCGATTTGATGTTTATTTCGTCCGACTTTTTATATGCTTTGCTTGTGTTTCTCAATTGCATGCATTATTGAGATGTATCTCGGCATCTGTCCGGTTCATTGCATTAGCATTGGCAATGCAAGGCTCCAGAGACTCTCTCCAGTTGTGGTAGCTGGCGAGTCCCCTTGCAATGCAGGGGCCCATGGGGCACGGCGTTGTCTGAAGGGAGCGATGTGCAGTGGCTGTCATGTAGCGGTAGCATCACTGTTAGTGATCGATATCTCGAGCGGCAAGTACTGCAGGACACGAACAACCACCGAATCAATTTTATTTTTGTGGGAGATGCATGATTTGCATTATTGGCCTTTGTTTAATCATGCACTCACGGCTTGTGTTGTGTTTTCCTTTTCGCTAATGATGGGGAGTAGTGAAGTATCTGCTGATGGAGTGAGTACTTTGGCTCATGATTGAACACGCCTGACGGAATGTCTAGCAGCTAGCTCTTGCTGCCTGTACAGTTGTGGCAGGCTAGCTGAGATGCATCGGATGCAGATGCACTGGTGTTTTGTGGCTACACAGGTCGTTTGCAATGACTGCGTTTGGGAAGATCCGGTGATCTAAGCTGGGAAAAGGGTTGTCAGTGTGCAAATGTGGCAGTAAACCGTAATCTAATCAGCTCATGGGTTGTGTTGCACGTTCTGATGTTTGGTTTATTTCCAGGTATTTGATTAGTACATGGAAGTGCAACAGTGGTCAAGAGTAATGGAGTGGTCATTTACAATAGCAATTTATGCAAGCAAGACACATGTGTATGACGTGCTGAGAATTTTGCCAGTGGAAGATCGAAGTGTAATGTATGGCAAATGGGCTGTGTAACAACGGAATTTTGCCAGTGGATGTAGCAATTTTGCCATCAAGAGCTGAATTTTTTTTCTTCTTCTTTTCAGCGGTTTAGTAGAAGAGCACGGGGATGGAGCTGACCGTTCGATCGTGATTCACATGCCGCTGAATAGAAGAAGAAGCCAGGACGCATATTTTCTGACACAGGAGTTGCGCAGGTGCAGATTGTTCAGAGTAGACCCATTCCGGGTTGCTACGGTAGCCTGGCGCCGCGCCGGTGTTGAAACAGAAACAGTACCGGTACAAAGAAATGCACAACGTGGCGAAAAATCTTCTCTTTTTCTGAGTGTTGGTGAGAAATCTTCTAAATACGTGGTATTAACGCCGGCATGCGTTTATCGGTGATGCAAGGTTTGAAATCGCGAGGGGACGGGGTTTAAGCTGAACCGTGCCGAAGATGCATGCACCATCCAATTCCCCACCCTCAAAGTTCACTATGCAAAAAGAAGATTCCCATCACATGAAAATGTCATAGTATGAATGAAGTATTAAACCTAGATAAAATCAAAAACTAAGTGCACAGTTTTGCTGTACCCTGGGAGACGAACATTTTGAGCCTAATTAATCAATTTTTGGACAATTTTTTTTAAAAAAAACAAAATGCTACAGTGTCGCAATGATTACGACGTGACCTCAAACCCCCAGTTCCTCATCCCCAATTCTCCATCTAAACAATGGCCTAAAATGACCGCGCGACTGAATGCAGAACAAAGGCAGTAGTGCAGTAAAAAAAGAGTACTACGACGTACACTATTGACTATTCTCAGCGACTGATGGCCAGGAATGTTCTGTTGGTGCACTTATTCGTTTGTTTCTGAGAGTGTCAGGAATAATGACACTATGCAAGGGCAAATTGCTCACAGTTTGTTCTTCTGTGCTGAGCTGAAGGAGTGCGGTGAGCCTTGAAGCATGTCTGTCGTCGATCTGTTTGGTCAGAACATAGCGTCGCATTATCAGACTATCACCGCAACACATAACGGTTGGAAAAAAAGGAGAGAACATTGCGCGCGCATTGATGCAAATCAAAAAATAAAAAAAAATACATACGTTGTAATGTAAACCCTGTGCAAACCAAGCCGACACGCGCGGTGGCATGCATACACACACACACGCGGCACGGTCACGAAGGCCACAACACTTGGCTTTACGCATTTATTTATATAAGTATTTATTATCTATCTTCTTCTTTCGTGCATCAGCTGGTGCGGCCGACACAGGGCCACTGCACATGGTCGATCATCGACAACCGGTGCGTCTTGCTCGACCACCCAATAACTGATTGTATATACTGTCTTGGTTATTATATTTGTAGTAAAAGATTTGCGAGTGCGGGGAGGGGAGGGGTTGGGTTGGGTTGGCTGGCGCGTCGCTGTTGATCCGGATCCTCAGCTCCCTCCCTCCTCTCTGCGCTGCGCTCCGTGTATGTGTATAGCTTTTGCTGTCAGGTCAACAACACCGGCCCGTGCATGCATGGGGCCAATCATGGAGCGGCCGCCGCACAAGAGATTTCCTTACTTTTCTTTTTATATACTACGTATCGGGTTAAACAAAACAGACGAGGGGGGATACAGGGATGGAATCGTGGCAGTGATGAGAAGGCAAATAAAGGCAATGAATGAGAAGTGAGGCCGGGGCCCCAGCAGGCAGCAGCACCGGCGGTGGGAGAGAGAGATAGATGCTTCGGTTGGGTTCCATGCCATGTTCCGCACATGCGTGCGTGATCATCGAGACGAGTGTTGTGGCGGTGGAAGCCAGACCCCAGCCGGCCAGACGGGACGAGATGCCAAGCTTGGAAGCTTCCCTTCCATCCTGGCACCAACCAGACCAACCCCCGGCGCCCCTTTTTGGCCTCCCGCCGGCCGGCCCATATCTCTTTGTTTGTGGGCGCTCCCGGCGCCCGGCGCGACGCGGCGCGAGACCCAACGGTCGGGCGCCAGGCAGAGCCAGCCGGGGCACCGACACCCGAGAGGCCGAGAGCGAAACCCGCAGGCAGCCAGGCCACCCCGACCCATGCCACGCTGCGGGCTGGGTCGGAGACAGGCGATTCATTGCTAACAGCGCCTCCGCTGACCGCCGCCGCGCGCTCTGCCAGGCATGGGTTTCGTTTCGCTTCACCGCTGCGCGCCGCAAACCCAGGGGTCTGTGGTGGTCGCCGCCGCCGCCGAATCCTGAATTGCTGCGTGCCGATCGAGCACCTAGCGTAGAGGCCCGTCGTGTCGTGCGTGCAATCAGGGGCCTGTCCTGTCCTGTTTGGGAACATTGGGGATCAGTGGTATGGCGCACGGCTGCTCTTGCTCTCTGCTACGACTGTCACGTACGTACTACGCTAGTTCCTGCCTTTTCAAGCGTCCAAGCTGGACGGCGGTACCCGTATCCGTATCTGATCATCGATCCAATAATAATGCAAACCATCAACGATGATGATGCATGCGTACATATATGCACCACCACGATGTTGCGTTTGCGATCGCCTGTCGATTTTGGTCCTGTCTGTGTAGTACTCCCGCTAGCTTTCACTAGGCTCACAGTCACCTACGCTACACCTATATATATATCCGTTCGTGCAGCAGGACCGCCGCGTGCGCACTTGTTGTACACATGTACAGATTGTGATGATCGCCATTGCCCGCGCACGACGTACATGTACGTACGTGTATAGGTCGATCAGGTCCCCAGCAGACGACGCTAGCTCCGATTCCATCGAAATCACTGTATTCCTTTGCTCATACTATTTGTGGTATAAAATTCTGCATCATTTCGAAAAATCAACACAACCACACGCCGTGTGCGTGCTCACAAATTAATTATCACGGAGCATACATACATTGTACGTACTATAACTGAACACAGTACATGTGACTATGTGAGGTCAGCTAATGCTAGCCTGCCATGCTACATGAATGAAGCAGCGACAATGAGCTATCGGAAATGTGTGCTACTGGGAAAAAAAACACGCTTTCGATGTGTACTGGACGCCCAGATGGCATACCCCGCCTCTTTGAATTCGGAGGAGGGCATGCATGTCGTCGAAATCATTACCGAACTTCTTTTTTTCTTAAAAAAAAGGGAAAAGGTACGTATACCAAACATCAGCAGAATGGAACGTTTTGCATTCCGCGCACGCCTCCAGCCCCGTCCCGCCGCGCGCTCTGCCAGGCATGGGTTTCGTTTCGCTTCACCGCTGCGCGCCGCAAACCCAGGGGTCTGTGGTGGTCGCCGCCGCCGCCGAATCCTGAATTGCTGCGTGCCGATCGAGCACCTAGCGTAGAGGCCCGTCGTGTCGTGCGTGCAATCAGGGGCCTGTCCTGTCCTGTTTGGGAACATTGGGGATCAGTGGTATGGCGCACGGCTGCTCTTGCTCTCTGCTACGACTGTCACGTACGTACTACGCTAGTTCCTGCCTTTTCAAGCGTCCAAGCTGGACGGCGGTACCCGTATCCGTATCTGATCATCGATCCAATAATAATGCAAACCATCAACGATGATGATGCATGCGTACATATATGCACCACCACGATGTTGCGTTTGCGATCGCCTGTCGATTTTGGTCCTGTCTGTGTAGTACTCCCGCTAGCTTTCACTAGGCTCACAGTCACCTACGCTACACCTATATATATATCCGTTCGTGCAGCAGGACCGCCGCGTGCGCACGCGCTGTACATTATGTCCAGATTTTGATGATCGCCATTGCCCACGACCTGCGCACGACGTACATGTACGTACGTGCGTGTATAGGCCAGGGTCCCCAGCAGACGACGCTCCGGTTCCATCGAAATCACTGTATTCCTTTGGTTATACTATTTGTGGTATAAAATTCTGTATCATTTCGAAAAACCAACACAACCACACGCCGTGTGCTCACAACTTAATTATCACGGAGCATACATACATTATACTATATAACTATAACTGAACATACTAATGTGAGGTCAGCTACTGCTCCCCTGCCACGTTACATGAATGAAGCAGCAGCAAGGAGCTACCTATCAGGATACGTGTGCTACTGGGAAAAAAAATACACTTTCGATGTGTACTGGACGCTCAGATGCCATACCGCCTGTTTGAATTCGGAGGAGGGCACGTCGTCGAAATCAGTCAAAATTCAAAAGGGACAGCAGAGCTTTGCACCGATCGAGAGGGAAACGTCGTAGTAACATTACCGAACTTCTTTTTTTTCTTAAAAAAAGGAACAGGTATGTATAGCAAGCATCAGCAGAATGGAACGTTTTGCATTCTAAAATCTAGTAGATGTGTGCGGTTTTCCGTTAGAGCGGTGGATCCATCGAGATCAGCTGCCGGCCGTTGTGAGCATGCTGTCAAAAGATGGCCAGCCAGATCATATCGATGCCGATCCGTATAGTTAGGCTGCACCGTTTAGCGCCAGGGACCGGGAGGTTGACTGCTTGCCCGTGATCTTCCTTGTCCAAGCTACTGGAATCCGATGCATGCATGCATGCCGAGGCGCGCTAATGCTAATACAATGTCTACTGTATCTCACATCATGTATGTAGCCTCATTCACGAGATCGATCACCCCTGTCCTGCATATGTATTTTTTCACGATATTATTCCCGTCTTAGTTGATCTATCTCAGAGTATCCAAGTAGCAGCAGGGAGCTAGGGACCATGCATGCATGTTTTTAATTATATGTGTAGTATGCATGTGCAGCAATGGCAATGCTATAGCGCGCGGCCAGGCCGGCCAAGCTAAGTAGATCGAGCTGTATACTTTGTCCATATATATACACGCACGTGCGCGCTGGCAGTAGTAGGCATGTCGTTGTGACCGTCATGTCTCACTTACAATTAGCTTGTCAATTGTCATATACCACAACACCACATCATCTATCCCCAGGATAGATCGAGATGGATGAAAACGTACAGGGCATCGCACTGGCTGGTAACCTCATCTAGCGGGCAACGTGTACTTGCCAACGGTCGGGGATTGCAAAATGCCGTTCGATGATGGAAGGTGACACGTACGGTAGTTATGCTATTCATTTCGGGGTAGCTAACTTGGAGGCTTATTAGCTTAGACAGAGCTTATTAGCTCTACCTGAAGCTGGGCTGTGACAGCGCGCCCCCGTGATTGGACAGACGGATTGCAGGATGTGAACCGGCCACTGCTGCGTGCACACATTGATTGAATAGCACAAGCAGCAAGGCCGGCATAGTACGTACGGTGATGGATGATGATCCAGGGTGGTTTATTGCGGAAGCGACCTTGATGGCGGGTCGGTGAGGTGAGCTTCCCCTGTTTGGAAAACGGAGTATAGAAACCGACAAGGCAGCACGATTTTTTTTATATATTGATGAAATGCCCGCTCGATCTCTCCATCACTGGATAGACAGTTAGTTCGTTACCCGGTTTTCAGACCGGCGACCCTCCCTCCCGCTAGCTAGCTGTTTATGCTGGCTTGGTGGCTGGCTCGTCGTCCTCGAGCTGTAGTGTATGTAGTGGCTGACTGGCTGCTAGTGAGACGTGGGAGCTTCGTTCTTGTCCAGGCTGTTGTAGGGTAGAGCTAGCTAGAGCTGCTGCATGCCGGGAATAATCGAAGCGCGCGATACTACTACATACGGCTACTTACTATATATGGCGCGTCCGATCGGGGCAGGCCACCTCGCCTAGAGCCTAGGGCACGCCAACTCAGGGCTCGCTCAGCCTATCTATCCGTCCGTAGAGGACGTACGTGACTACGTGCGGCGGCGGCGGCGGTGCGCCGTCACATCTCCCCGTCGGCCGCCCGGCAAGCCGGGTCGGTTCGCGCCGAAAAGTTGGCACGGTGCACGGCCGGCCCCGTTCATGGGCGGCGGCGTCCCATCTCTGCCGGTCGTGTCGCGGGCGGGGAACGGGCGGGCCGGGGCTTGAACAGCAGCGCCGCAACCGTGTTGCCCGACCGCCAGCCGACGCGCGCAACGGAGGCGGCCGGCCGGCAGACGCCCGCGCGCGGCCAGCCGGGGACACGACACGGCACGACACCGCGGCGGCAGAGGCGGCCGGCAGGGCATGCCTGCTAGCCTGCTACGCCACCGGTGTCACCGTGTGTGTGTGTGGATCCGTGGCGGCGGTAACCCGGGGCCGGGAGATGATGCGTGCGCCGGGGGGTTGGTGTCCGGGGAATCTGTGGCGGCCCACAGCACCAGGCCGGCTGCCGTGCACGCAAGGAAACGTCACCTTCTGATCCAACCCGGCCTCCTGCGGTTGCGGACTTGCGGTGCCCGTCGGCGGCAGGGCAGGGCTCACCTGACGGGCCGGGGCGTGTTCCGTGTGCGGCGACGCCACGTACACGCGAGTACGCGACGCGACGCCTGCTGGCATCACCCGTACCGTACGTACGTACCCTGACAAGTGGGCGGCACGTACGCCGATCTCGATCTCGTAGGATCGGACGCGTCCACGCCGTGCAAACCTTTTCCACGCGGCATGTCCAGACCTGGGCGCCACCAAACCCCCTAACCTTTTCCAGTGGCAGTAAAACCTCTCGCGCCAGGCCCGGGCCCGGTGCGCGCCCTCTGCTCTCTGCTCTGCCTGGGTGCGTGCAGCAGCAGGGCCCTGATGGTGAACGCAACCGCGTGCTGGCTAGCTCCTACATGCACACACACCTACCACCACCACTACAGCCTCCCTCACCGAACCCGAACTCAAAAAAAATTTTGAGTACATGGGACAATGATTGCCACAGTTTGCCCGATCGAGTAACAAAAATTCCTAGCCTAGCCTATTAGCTTGGCAATAACAAATAACAAAAATGGTGTGAACGAAACCGATTGTCCTCTCCTCGCTCGGCCGGCGACGTGGTGTCGGCACGGCTGCTGCTACAGCCTACAGAGCTTCCCTTGTCGCCGTGCGTGTCCATGAATTTCTTCGTCCACCTATCGCCCATTGACTCGTCTCTGCACCCGGCCTTCTGTCGGCAGTCGTCAGTACAAGCAGCTAGCTTCTTCTGGATCCAGACAGTAACAACAGTGAAAGCGGAGCCAAAGGGCGTTAAATACAGATCGCCACCGTGTCCAATAATCAACACACTTGGCGTGTTCTTCTCTTCCCATACATACAGGGACAAATCAGACAGCCAACGCCCCCGCCACGGCCATGCGTCGGCGCACCACTGGACTCCGGCCCGCCGGCCGGCGAGCTCATCCATTGCTCCATCTGGAAGATATATAAATCAAGCTGCTGACACGGTTGTTGGTGGTGGTGGCAGTGGGCGACACTGACACCGCCAACACGTACCACACTATCCAGACCCTCCTCTACCTTTTCCGCTCGCTTGCGTGCACGTACTTATCCATCCACAAACTCATCGATCAAGCGATGAGCTAGTGATGACTGATGAATGAGCCCGGCCGGCCGGCGTCTTAAGGCCTGTGTGATTTATAGGCGGCTGGTACGGGCGTACGTACTCTTACAAACAAATGTACCCTGCACTCAACCTTCTTTCTTTACACTATACACATCCGGTAGCTTTGCTGGCTGGTGCTATTTGGTGCGGCACATAGCACCATCAATGCGGCAAGGCTTGTGAAGCAAGCATCGCCGCCGCTCGCCGCCCGTGAAAGCCGCCGGACGGGAGCTATTAAGGGCAGTGAAGGACTGTGCTTGCTCCGGCATGGCTGGCAGCGAGGAATGTTAAGTTGTTGCCCCAGCACAGCGCAGGACGACCTCTTTCTTTCTTTCTTGTTCCGTGCCATGCATGTCCCAAAGCGTGCAAAAGAGGAACCGGATCGGACCACATCAGACGGAGCAAGGGTGTACGTGTTTCCAAAGCTGTGATGTTCGGCGGGTTACTTTCGCTCAAAGTGATGATCAGACACGTCGGTTCCGGCTCATCATTAACTGGACCGATCGATTCTTCCATCCGTCAACTTCACCGGATTAAGCAGATATAGGTTCTAGCCTTCTAGGCCTATGAAAACTCTTCTGGTAAAAGATAAAACTAATAATAAGGTTGGATTAGACGCCGGATAACTGTTTTTCATTTTCTTTTTGAAATATTCTGGAACCCGTTGTCCGGACCACAGAATTCGTGTGCGCACAGAACTGTTCCCTTTGAAATTGTCACACTTTCTTAAAAAAAACGAATTCGCTATACCTTCTAGGGTTTTCTGTCCTCCATATACAATATACATACATGTTGCACAATGCACTCCACGTTTACTAGAAAATAATCGTTGAAAAATGCGGCCATATAGTTAGCTGACTACGTACAAATGGAATGCTAATACCTTTTTCTAATTGCCCACGACACACATTTTCTAATTAACCGACCGACAACAGTCAATTAAAAAGTACAACATCATCAGAAAGAAAAATATACACGGGTGTACCCCATTTTCTCCCCCTGTCTCTTTTTTCAACAAAGCTGTGCTTCTTCTTCGAGCATCAATGAAAGCGTAAAGAAACAAAGGAGCTGGGGAAAAAAAATTAGATTCTTTCCACTAAAATACCATATATATATGGTACTGCCGATACAAGGTTACAGCCTTACACGACGAGTCGACGAGGCACGAAGGCAAGCTCAAGTGCTGTTACAACTGCAAGGAGCTTGCACTTGTACTTGCCCTATTATTATTTCCAACGTGGTTTTGGACCGATTGGTTAATTAAGGAGATCGATTTGGATTCGACATGTATCTGTCTAGTGGTTACTGACCTCTAAAACATTACTCCTTTTGTAGGTAACAGCTACTACTCCTAGTAGCAATTAAAAAAAAATGAGTGCCATTGTTAGTTAATTTTGCCCCCTTTAATTTTTTCCTTCTCCGGCCCCTCCAAGCATTTCCGTATCAATGATTGACTGAAAAGCCACAAGCCTTCTCTCTTTGCTCCTCCTCACAATGGAATGCAACCTTTTTTTTTCATTACCCCCCTAATAATTTCTTTTGCCATCTTTTTAAAATGTTTTCTTTTGGGCTCCAATACGGTCCACCCAAACTGTCGGTGGTGGCATGGCAGGGGCATCTCATATATATTCCCATCTCCGGATATCTCAACGCCTTTTGTTTTCTCGGCTGGCTTTCTTTTAGCCTGTTTGCTAATCATGGCCATGATGCATGATGCAACAGCGACGCTTATGGCAATCACCCACGGTTTGACCCTTTAATAACCCCTTTGAGTCCACGCTTAATCATCACCGATGATCTCTCTGTACGTCGTATAAATGTGACGTGATTTCCCTTCCAGTACATCACATGCACTGGATGCTGGGGCTAGGGTGTTTCTACATTTCGTGACACTAAGTGTAATGTACTGTTGGAGAATCGGATTTATGTACAGGCTAGATTATTAGATGCTGTACGTAAGACATAGGTGGTGTTTAGATGGAGAATTGGGAGGTTGAATTTGGAGTTGAATGTCTCTTCGTAATCATTACGTCACTGTAGCATTTTCGTTTGTATGTGCAAAAAATTGTCTAAAAATTGATTAATTAGGCTCAAAATGTTCGTCTCGCAGAGCATAATAAATCTGTGTAATTAGTTTTTGATTTCATCTACATTTAGTACTCCATGCATGTTATGACATTTTGATGTGATGGAGAATCTTCTTTTTGCATAGTAAATTTGGGAGTTGCTTATCTTCTTTTTATATAGTGTATTTGGGAGTTGCTTTTTGGCAACTTTTGGGAACTAAACGCGGCCATAGTATATATTGAGCTGTACGTACAGTAGTAACGTGTAACTCTCTCATTTTTAAATGTGACCGACGCTAATTAATAGCTCGTAGACAACTTTCTATTTTTTTTTTGTGGAGAGAAATAGTAGGCAAGATCGAGCAGCATATATGATCGAGAAGATCCTGAGAAAAGCACAGATAATTTACACAAATTGTGCATGTAGCCATCATCACTGTCGCGTTTGATGGCTGATGAGTTACCTACCGTACTACGTCCACGCATTGCATTCTTTCTCTGACGGCGATTCTGTCTCTTGATTTTTGTACAATTTTTGTTCGCGTTCGCCGCGCCATTGATTAAACTTCTCCCCGGTTTTGACGCGTGCGCGACCGTATGGTACCCAGGTGCGACACGGCGTGGCGTCGTCGTCGGTGCACGCACGCTACACATGGCGCCGCGCCGCGCCGTGGCGAGAGATGAACGGCGGCGGCGTCCTTGTCTCCGGCGGCAGGCCCGCACGTACGTGGGAAGAAGAAGAAGAAGAAGCTGCGGTGTGCGGCGAGACGGCGACGGCGCGTGATTAGCGAGGGCTTTGGAGGCCAGCGCATATGCATTCCGGCTCTGTTGATGGCGCCATCTCTCCTGCTGCCAGGCTTGGGTTGGCTTAACCTCTTGGCCTGGCTTGGATGGAGCTCGACCTCGTTTTCCTGGGTCGGCGTCGGACCTCGAGATTCGTGCTCGCTTTTATGCCGTGATTGCGAGAGGGGTTTGTCGTAAGGACAAGCTAGATAAAGATTCGTCGTGTCAGAGCTCCCCCTTTTTTTCCCCTAATGAAAACAACATATACAAGGAGAGCCGGAGAGGAGAGGAGGTGCAGCTAGGTTTTCTTTCCTGTGGGCGATCGAGCAGAGAGGGATAGGAATAAGCAGATGGATTGGCCGTCAAGAAATACGTCCTGACGCCGGTCAGAATGAGATATGGTACTGCTAGGCAGGCTCAGGATTTGTTATTTAACTATCTAAAGATTCTCTCATCAGAGCGAGCTAGGCCGGGGAATAGAATAGTTACTGTCGCGCCAACAAGCGTTATATTCATTTATTTATCTGATCAACCGCAGGCGTTAGACAGGAATAAGATGCTCGCGACGGGCGAATTAGAATCCTGCAGCAGTATCATCCTCGGTACGAAGGTACCAGTATAACCAATAAGCAAGTAGCACCCCCAAGTGGCACTCGAGTCACCCAGTGTCGTTCAGTCTCTGACAGACGCGGCCACCCGTGTACCATTTTTCACGCGCATTTGGAATTATGCTCGAACTTTCTTTACGGCCTGTTGCGTTAACTGGGGTGGTTGGGTTGGGTGAGTCTAGTGCGCTCAGCAGGTGCGGTCCCGTTCCCGTTGACGGGAGATCGATCAGCCACGAGAGGAGCAAGGTGGCAGAGTGGCGGTGGACATTCATTCTACCAGAGCAGAGAGCAGATATGTACATGTGGGCATGCATTCCAATTGATCGATTTCGGCACGCATGCAGACGTCATGCAGAGATCCATCAACCCGGCCGCCAATCTGGGGCGTATGCTGTATGTAGTACGAGACTAGGAGCCAGTGAACATGGGAGCACAGCTGCGATTCAGCGTGGTATATATATGGAGTAGTTAATTAATTAGCCTCCACGTAATAAGTCTACTGATGACAGGCTTAGCAAGCATTTGCATTTCCTGCAGCGCCGCCGGTGTCCAGTCAATCAGTTGACCGCCAGCGCGCGGCCCCCGCCACCGGCCCACCCTCATCAGAATCAAACCTCCATGTTCATTAACTTAAAAAAAATCTCTAATTTGGCATGGGAATCTCGCGTCGGGGCGCCGTGCGGCTGCATATGCAGAAAGAGAATTGAACCTAGCTAGCATCGTGAGTATCACGCATTCACACCGGGGATTGGTGGAAGCTGATTCCGTATATCATTGGCATGCAAATGCAATGTAGGCAGTGCGAGGGTGGGAGGGAGGCATTGCCGGCCGGCGGCGTTGTCCCTGTCCCGTCCGCATTTGGGCCGGGGAGCGGCGGCGCACGACGCGGCCAGACCCATCACATGCATGCGCCCTCCTTGCTAAGGCCTTGTTTATATGCTAAATTTCACTCCCAAATTTACTATGTAAAAAGAAGATTCCCTATCACATCAAAATATCATAACATACATGGAGTACTAAATGTAGATGAAATCAAAAACTAATTACACAGATTTATTATGCTCTGCGAGACGAACATTTTAAGCCCAATTAATCAATTTTTGAAAAAAATTTCACAAATACAAACGAAAATGCTACGGTGGCGCAATGATTACGAAGTGACATCATACTTCCAAATTCACCCTCCCAATTCTAACATGGCCTAAGTACTTCCACCGGCCTGTAATAGTATATTCTTGCTCTTTCTTTTCCCCTGTGTCGGCCTGGCCGGCCGGCCGCCCCTGCCACGGCCCCCGGCCTCTCTGCTCCATCAAACGTTCAAACGGGTTGGTTAATTCGATTGACGGGTAGCACACACCGAAGTACCGTAATTATCAGGCCTCAGCTCGCCGGCGACCACGTAACGTGCCAGTCCGTCCGACCTGGCATTGCTCCGCCGCGCAACTAACCTCTCTGCTCTATTCCTCCTGACTGGCAGCAGCTGGAGCTGGGGTGGTGGTCCAGCGTGGCAGCGTGCAGTGTTTGCTTGCCGCGGCGTCCAGATTATTTGACCGCTGCTGCTGCATGCCGCCGGAGCGGCGCGCGCGCCCAATGTATGTAGAGAGAGGCCGGCCGATGGGATGATGACGTCGCACGCTGTATCTGCATGTGGCTCGCTGGCCCCGGACGCGGTGACGCCCGCTTTCTGTCGGGGGGAGGACGCGGGCTAGGCTACGTGGCAGCCAGACGGGATCCCCTCGCTTCCGGCCGGCCACCAGCTGGACTATGGCCGGGCGCGCGCCGCAAAACCAAAACGGCCGCGTTTTCTTATTCCCCGCCCGCAATCATTTCCGTTTCCTTTTCCTCCCGAAAAAAAAGCGACCGAGCTAGCGAACCCCGCTCCTTCCGGGCACGCAGCGCATGCAGACGACGCAGACGACACGAGAGTCGCCGGGTCGGTGCATGCTTGCGTGCCACCGGCGGCTCCCTGACATGCTAGCTCCCGTACGTTGCACGTACGGGCCGGTCGGTCACCCCGGCACGACACGCCGCACGCGTCGTCGTGCATGCAACAACAACCGAGACCATTAAAGCATCCGAACTAAGCGATCGTTCCAACATACGTCCCCGTTTTGCAAGGATCGGCATTGGCTGGTTCATACAGAAATAGCGCTTTCGCTCGCCATCACGAACTCGCTGTGAAAGTAGCAGAATTGTTGTGATTCTAAAATGTATTTACAAATACATCCAAATCGGTTACCTTACATGGACGACTCCTGGGATGATAAGCTATAAAACTCTATTTTTCTCTCTCTTTATACTTTTTTTCTCTTTAGTAGTGAACGAATAACGCCAATTTTATTCAAAACTGGATCGAGTTTCAAATTATATAATGTTAGGTTCCAGTGTGAGGGAGCACATGCCCCTGTTCGTGCCGCTCTCCTTGCTCATTGTCCTCTAATTGCGTAAGAACTCATGAAATCGGACATGCTCATACTTTATCTAAACATTCTTGTTATGGGATAGACAGCATGGCGGCCGTTGCACGACCAACTCAATCCCTGTCACAACATCATGTCTCGGGGTCGGGGTCATTTACACTTTACGCTATCAAAAATTTTCGAAACTGACTGCTCGAGCGTGTTCTTAGGACTCTGGTTGACAAAATATTAAATTTGCACCACACAACAGCTAGATTGATTGGGCTAGTACTAGTGGAAAGTTTTATTTTTACAGTTTCTGATAGTGTCATGTTATCTAAAGAGATATGAGTTAACGAATGAATTATGGTTACCGACGCACGATTTTATTGTATGGTTTAATTGCAAGTAGGATGTACATAGATGAAATGAAACTATTTGACCCTCAACGCTAATTTCATCCAGTTTCATATATAGTCTTAAAAATAGTATATACCTAATTGAATCCGGATGAACTCCATGCCTCCCTCTTTTCATACTTATATATATATGTCATGTCATCACTTATACATATATATTACTTTATTTACTATATGCATAAAATCTTCACAAAACTTGTGTTTTAATGTAATGGGTATATTTTATATTAGGATTGGTCTTACCGTCGTATGAGTCCATGTCCTACTTCATCGGGGGCAACCCCAGGTGTGTTTAGATCCATGGAAAAGGTGGTTGAAAAGTCGCATCACACATTATAGCGCATTATAGCACTTTTTGTTTGTTTGTGTTAATTATTGTTCTGACATGATTTAACTAGACTCAAAAAATTCGCCTCGTTGTGTACATCAAAACTATGCAATTAGTTTTTTTTATTTACCTATACTAACATGAACGCACGTGCGGCACGCACGTTTATTGCTGACACATATGTACTAAAACAATATCACTTGAGTGGACCATGGTAAGCAGACCAGTCGTGCGAAGCGTTTTTAAAATACTTTATATTTGCTCTCTTTTGTATAGAGAGCTTTAGATATTCTCAAATGTAAATGCACATCATCTTTGAGATAGTTGGTCTTTACTTATATGGAAAAGACTCTCTAATCTATTATTTATTAGCAATACGGGATAATTGTGTATAGACGTGGTTACAAATGTGGGTATATCATGAGCAGTTGGGTCCGCGTGGGTATGGGTAGAGTCTTAGGTGAAAAAAGTTTCACATTTTGCACTTTTTTCATATTTTCCCACGTCTTCCCATATCCTACAACCCAACAGATGGGTCCTCTGTGAGGGACGGGGGTGGGTATATTGGGTGAGAAGTGTTTTCAATTCTCTATGATCCTTTTAGTATACTAGCAAAGGCACATGTGCGCACGCACATGTATAAAATAAATCAAACATAACATATAAAATATAGTTACAATGTCCGCACGGCACGCGCGTGCTAAACTCTCTTTTATACATTTGTCTCAACTCATGTGCCACACGTTTATTGATGATACATAGGTACTGTCACTTTAGTGGGCCATGGTAAACAGACCAGCCGTGCGAGGCGTTTTTAAAAATATTTTATATTCGCTCTCTCATGTATATAGAGCTTTATGTATATTCTCAAAAATCAATAGTTGGCATTTATTTATATGAAGAAAAACTCACCGATTTATTGTCTATTAGCAATACAGGATAGACGTGGGTACGAATTTGGGTATATTTAGGTAGGTCCTTTTTAGGTGAAAAAAGTTTTACGGAGAATGAACTAAAAGTGTGCGGAACATGCAAGTTTTTCTAGTGTTTCTCGTTTTTCCCTCCCACCAAAGCCCGACAGGTGGGTCCTCTGTGAGAGGGTGGGGGTGGGTTTTTTTGGTGAAACGTGTTTTTAATTCTGTAGGATCCTTTTAGTATAGATAGATAGATATATAGATAGATAGATAGATTCAATGCTTCATGCATGCGTCATTTGTTATATTTTATTTAATATTTTGATGTGACGTGGATGTGATAAAAATTTAGAAAGTTCCGTGGCACTAAACACCCCCGACAAGGCACCGGGCGACCGGTTAATGAGCGGAGTAACTGGCTGGCGTGGCTACCTGGCAACGGTCTTGGCGTGTGGTTCAGTAGTAGCAGTAGCTCAGCATTGGAGGCTTTGGAGCCATGTACGGAGACGGGTCAGTACGTCGCCGTCGACCGGAGCACGACGAGTGCCGCGACCGATCACGTCGTCGCCGTCGCCGGTTGCTTGGACGGCGCGCCGCTCGATCGATCGCTCCGCCAGGGACGCGCGCGCGCACGTACGGCGGGCTGTTAATCTCTCACACGCGTCGTCCTCGAGAGGCGGAGTACGGTTCGGCTTGTGTACGCGGGCAGGCCGGGGTTGCCGCCGTGGTGGTGTGGTATTAATGGCGGGGGGTTAATTAACTTGCCGGCGTTTGCAGTTGGATGGATCTCATATGTGCAACTGTTAGGACGGATTAATAATCTAATTACGAGGGCCCGTACGTCGTACTGACATCATCAGCTGCACATATCGATCTCCCTCTGATCAACTAGGCTCATCGTGAGCAAAATTTCATGGCTCCAGCCACGTCAGCTGCCTGCCGCAGTGGCAGAGGCTATACTTGCAGTTGTACGTACGTACGTGCGTGGTGCGAGACGAACGGACGGAATTAATTGAACTAGGGCTCGATCTCACGGCCGGGGGTCCGGGCCGGAGATCCCGCTCGACGACGCCGGCCGTACGTCGCCGTCGTACCAACTGGCTCGATCTCGCTGGCCGAGCCGATGCAGCCTCTCGATCTCTAGCTAGTGGGCGACGGCCATGCACGCGCGCACAGGGTGGGGTGGGGGTGTGGGGATGGGCCGGAGGACGGAGGTGTGGCCGTGGACGCCTCAGGCCGGTTTCACTTCACTTCACTTCACCCCGTTAGTTCAGGGAGCGCCATCAGCACGCTCCTCCTCTCGATCGTTCCTTGGCCCGTCACGCTATACACACGCAGCATATCCGCCCAAAAAGCATCATGGAGTAATCTCTTTCTTCGTACATACGCGGCTCATACACCCATTAATTCATTCCCTCTACCCCGCGCGCCGTACGCGGGCAGTTAGCGGCGGTTTACCACCTGGGTCGTCGCCGGCGTCGTCATCGCCGTACGTCGTAGCAATGGATTGCGGTTCACTGTTGCCGCGTTACCAACTTGGCGTGAGGGTGACTAGGTAGAGCTGGGAGGGGATCGATTCATTCGATCTCGACCGGCGCCGGTACGTACGTACGCGCGCCTCCCTTGATTCGGAGGATGACACCCTGTATATACGTACGCATACGGGACATCTACGTACTACTGGTCCCGAGACTCAGCTCTTGGCCCCCGGCGCGCGAGCGAGGTCGTTTTTCTCTTTTCTCGACCCGGCGGTGCACGTTTACGTTAGGAACAGAAGAGCAGGGAATTGTCAGAGAGAGACAGGGGGACCATGTCGCGGGACGTGGCGTGGCGTATCCTCCCCGTGACCCAATTTGGTTGCAAGGGAGGGAATGAACGAACGACACGAGCGAGAGGGGCGTGAACGTGGACACGAACACGACGATGCCCCACCGCCCCGGAGACACCCACCTCGATCAGAATACGAGGGTGCAGCATGCATGGCGGCCGGCCTGTGTGCTGTGACCGGAGTTACTCCGATCCCAAGCCAAGAACAATGCCGCAGGGAGCTAGGCTTCCAGGGACAGGGCGCTGCTGATGCTGAGCCAGAGCCAGCATTCCCGGCAGGCAGGGGCGTGTCCGCGTGTGTGCGCTGGATCGGATCGGTGCCCAAGGCGCCACGGAACTTTCCGTGGAATTAACCCGCTGCGGCCTCCCGATCCGTCCGGACCCTGCGTCGCGTGCGTGCACGGCAGCGGCCCCGGCTCTCATTAACCCATCCGCGTCCGTCCGCTTGCAATCAATCGATCGATGCAGCAAGGTCAGAAAGGTTTCGTTTTGTTTGTACCGGAGCCCCAGCCCGATCATGATGGGAGCCATTTGGCATTGGCGGTGCGTGTGTACGATCCCCCAGTACGCGCACTGCTCCCTCATGTTCTTCCATTCAAGGCGAAGCAGCAGAGCATCAGCCGGGCTTGATCATCTGCATCACGGGTGTTGGGGTCGTCGGCGCCGGAGTGCAGGCCGGCCAGGGGGGAAAGGCGAACGCAAGGAATCTTCCAATCAGGAGCAGCGAGGACGTTAGCTAGCTAGCTACCACACCCCGAATGGGTTCCGTTCTTGACAGCGCGAACGAAGCGGGAACCTCGTAAAAAAGGGTCGAGATGCATATATATATATATATATATATTTACTATTATACTATATATAATACGGAGTATATATAATAAGAAACAAACTAATCATTACGCCGCTTTATTCTATTCCCCATCCGGGCCTCCTGATTAGTGGGTTAATTATGATCAAATGGGGATGTGAATACAAAGCAGGCGGGATGGAGGGGAAATCGATCGATCGATCACCAATGCAAGCGTATCTCGCGATGATTATACGGCGCCAACAGGAATAATCAATCTCTCGGCGCAAATATTTGAATGCGATCGATATTGTTTAAGCAGGGGGATCACATGGGCCTCTCATGGCGCCGCTCCGTTTGCGTGCGTGTCTGTGTGTATGGACGCGCAGCTTGCTATCTCGCAATGCCTGCCTGCCACCTGCATACTCACTACAGCTCACCTTCTGTCATACTTGGGACGACACCATCCATCACTACCTCTCACCGCACAGAGACACACAGGTTCCCTTCCCTTCCTGATTACCAGGTTCCCATATAAATCAAGGGGAGCTAGCCCTCTTGCCATAACAGCATCCCCATCTCCCTCTCATTCTCTCACACGTAGTGACAGAGCTTAGTGAGTACATACACACACAGTGTGAGAGAGGGACGTGGTGAGACGCGTACAAAAATACAGAGGGGTGCTTAGCTTGCCTTGCCTTGCAACCCGACCGACACTCGGCTCGTGAATTCCCGGCCCATAATTTCTATATATCCCCCACGTACTTTACTCGGCATCTCCCACACCCGCGCCACCTTCCCTCCCTTCTCTTCCCCTCTAGAGAAGCGGAGAGCTCCTCTCTCCCCTTCCTCTCCACCCCTCCTCTCACCTCCGCCATCATCACCACCATCCCAGAGCACTGAGCACAGGTTCCCGGCCATTACTGGTTCCCTCTTCCTTCTTCCTCTTCTCTCTTGCCTCGTGAGAGAGAGGAAGCCAAGCTAGCGAGAAGCAGGCAGGGGGGCGGGGACCCAGCAGCAGCAGCAGCAGCAGCAGCAGGGCGCGCGGCATTATGGCGCCCGGCGGCGGAGACGGGCGGCGGAACGGCGAGCAGCAGGCGAAGAGCGGCAACGGGTGCGTGTGCGGGTTCCCGGTGTGCGCGTGCGCGGGCGCGGCGGCGGTGGCCTCCGCGGCGTCGTCCGCCGACATGGACCGCGTGGCGGTGGCCGCCACCGAGGGCCAGATCGGCGCCGTCAACGACGAGAGCTGGGTCGCCGTCGACCTCAGCGACGACGGCCTCTCCGGCGACGGCGGCGACGACGGCGTCGCCATCGAGGACCGCCCCGTCTTCCGCACCGAGAAGATCAAGGGCGTGCTCCTCCACCCCTACAGGTACAATCTGCTCTGAGCTGGTCTCTCCTCCCCATCAGTTTCAATTTGCAAACAACACAGATTGCTTTTGTTTCCAGCTAAGCTCTGAGCTCCCATGGTCAACCGACCGGCCAGCTCAGAGCTCACCTGCATTCAGCAGCGCCGCCCCGGCGGTGGCACTCTGTTTCGCCGGCCGGTGAAGCAGGGAATCTGGCCACCGCCAGAAAACTCCTCCCACTGTCAGACAGCCCAGTCTCCCAACCTGGCCGGCGTTATAAATTATAGTCCTAGATTGCAGTAAATAAACTAAACTAGTAATTTTAAACTAAACCCAGTTTACAGACTTGAGACATGAGACATGAGACAAGTGCACGTTACAGTTAGGCAGGGGTGGCTCGGGCTCATCTTGGGGGGCGTGGGGCCCACCCGGGTAACCGCGTCCCCCCGTTGGCTGTCGGCACCTGTGCCGCCGCTGCCGTGTGGGGCCGGGCCGGAGGGGAACGTTGGGGGAGTTTAATTCGTTGGTTGCCTTGGGGTCTCTGGGGGGACCCTGGCAGGTGGGGCCGCGGCCGAGGCGGCGCATAAATTTTTACCCGCTTTGGGGGGTGGTGGGTGTGGGTGAAGCAAGGGGCATTCGGGTGTGTGGATAGACTGGAAGCGGGTTGGGTTCTTACCCGCAGTGGGAATCCGAGGTGGGTGGTGAAACCAATGAATGAGCTTTGAGGGGGTGAGACAGTAGGCATGGCTTGCATGTGAGTCCAAGCGAGCATCATTGAAAGCCTCCAAATTCCGGTAAAAGACTACAGTACGACCATCATTGATTAGCGAGAAAGTTTAGGTAATAATCACAAAGTGCCTCCACTAAACTCTTTTGGTTTTATTGTCCTTTTGGGGCGTGAGAGAGGTGAATACTGAAAAAGGGTGGGCTAGTTTTGGAGGATGTCGTCTGTGGAAAAAATAAAACGGAAAGGGGAAATGCATGCCTAGTGGTGGTGCCGGGGGGTGTTCCAGTTGCAGCCACTGCTGCCTGCCTGCCTGTCTAGCCTTGGATTGGATTCTTCTAGATGGCATGGGTTGGGTTGGGCTGCATTGCATCTAATCTTAATCGAGCAGGAGCAGTAGCTTTGGTGATGGAGTTTGGGTATCCAGGGAAAAGGACCGGCACATCTCGAAAGCATAGGCTTTAGAGGAAAAAAAGGAAAAGATGTAGAAGAAGGAAGAGCTAGTGCTAGCTCCACATAGTCGTGTGGCATGTTGACAGCTCGGAATTGAACCAAAGCGTGAGAATGGCACATTGACAGCTCATCATCAAGCCCGTAGCACGCGGTACACCGTATGCAGGATTTGCTTCCCAAGGTCCACCCTGTACAGCAGCCTTGCACACCACATCGTCACATGGTATTGGTAAAAGGAATACCGTGTACTTACCCCTTCTCTGCCGCCGTAGGGCACCCCTGCCAGGTGGACCCTCGCGGGAAACCATTATTGAATTGGTGTAGGTGGAGGGGGGGCCCACACACCCCCGAGTGGAAACAAACGAAACTTGTTGTTTCCACACCGGAAAAAAGAAAAGAAAAGGAGGGAGAAAAAAAAAACCGTTATTCCCTCCGTCCCTCCTGGCAAATCTATGCGCCTTTGTTGTTGCCTTGCGGGCGCCGGGGTGGTGGGCCCCCAGCACGGATGGATGCCTCTGCCTGGTTGGCTGGCAGCTGGCGCTTTCACGGCGCGGGCCCACCCCACCCCCGCCGCCGTGGGGACCACGCATGTCGGTGCTGCCCCTGCCAGCTCACGCACATTGACTGCCCCACCCCGCCGCGGCCTGCCCCTTCGCTGTCACATGATTGGGCCTGGCTGGGCCTCCAGAGGAGTAATCTTTTTTTCTCGCCCATGGGTCGGGGGCGTGCCGCGCCGTGGGTGGACGACGCGCGCACACGCATATGCGATGCTCGACCCAGTGAAGGAAGGAACATGAGAACATGACGCATGTTCCCACCAATTATTGCGCAGCCAACACCGCGCATGCCCTCGAATCACCACCACCCACGCTTTTGCTAATCAATCATGTTCAATTCGATCAAAAAAAAATCATGTTCAATTTAACAATCTTATTAAATTCGCAATTTTAAACTCCTCAATGCATGATTGCATCAAATTGATCTAAAACTCGCAGTACACATTCAGATTTTACATTGCACAGGTGAAAACTGTTCTGAACTAACGATGAATTCTCAAATTTCTGGGATGCTTGGCTCGCAGGGTGCTCATCTTTGTTCGCCTGATCGCGTTCACGCTGTTCGTGATCTGGCGTATCTCGCACCGGAACCCGGACGCGCTGTGGCTGTGGGTGACGTCGATCGCCGGCGAGTTCTGGTTCGGCTTCTCGTGGCTGCTCGACCAGCTGCCCAAGCTGAACCCCATCAACCGCGTGCCCGACCTCGCCGTGCTCCGGCAGCGCTTCGACCGCGCCGACGGCACGTCCCGCCTCCCGGGGCTCGACATCTTCGTCACCACCGCCGACCCCTTCAAGGAGCCCATCCTCAGCACGGCCAACTCCATCCTCTCCATCCTCGCCGCCGACTACCCCGTCGAGAAGAACACCTGCTACCTCTCCGACGACTCGGGCATGCTGCTCACCTACGAGGCCATGGCCGAGGCCGCCAAGTTCGCCACCGTGTGGGTGCCCTTCTGCCGCAAGCACGGGATCGAGCCGAGAGGGCCCGAGAGCTACTTCGAGCTCAAGTCCCACCCTTACATGGGGAGGTCGCAGGAGGATTTTGTCAACGACCGCCGCCGCGTCCGCAAGGAGTATGACGAGTTCAAGGCGAGGATCAATGGCCTGGAGCATGACATCAAGCAGAGGTCCGACGCGTACAATGCGGCTCGGGGACTCAAGGATGGAGAGCCCAGGGCCACGTGGATGGCCGATGGAAGCCAGTGGGAGGGCACCTGGGTTGAGGCCTCCGAGAACCACCGCAAGGGTGACCACGCCGGCATCGTCCTGGTTAGTCAGTCATCTGCTATCATCTCTTCGTTAAATTATTGTTATTATTACTAATTGTTGTTGCTAGATTATCATTGTCATCACTACTACAGTAGTTGATTGGATTGGATTAGATTGGATTCTTTGCATGAGTCGAAATGAAATCGGTTAGTAGATGGGGGGTATTTGTCCAAGTGATGGATGGGATTTGAGGGAATGGAATGGGGGTGATGGTCAAGAGCTCAACCACCGCTCGGGCACTAATGCGGCCAGCATTGTCCATTTGGGTGAGTGGTGGACGGACGGACAGGGCCATCCAGCTAAGCAAGAAATGAGACCCTAGGTAGTGTGGCGAGGTGGTTGGGGTGGTCCTTTCCCCCCGACAGCGCCACAGCATCGCCTTTACATCCACAATTCAATTAGCCCTTTCTTCCTTGGGTCGACCTCAATCATTGATTCCCGCTTAATTAATTTACTCCGCCCACCTGTACCAATTAACTTAATCACCACTTGACATGGAGTATTTACCATCACAAAGTTACTTTACTACTGCTCCATTTACCCCGGGGCCTTTCACCTCATCGGGTAGTTTCATCCTCTAACAGTAACCACTGTAATTAATTAATTAATTACCCACTGTAACTTGATTGCTGACGTCGATGCATGCTCCATGGCTGATGATGCAGGTGCTGGTGAACCACCCGAGCCACAGCCGTCAGCTCGGCCCGCCGGCGAGCGCCGACAACCCGCTGGACTTCAGCATGGTGGACATCCGCCTGCCCATGCTGGTGTACGTGTCCCGCGAGAAGAGGCCCGGGTTCAACCACGAGAAGAAGGCCGGCGCCATGAACGCGCTGACCCGGTGCTCCGCCGTGCTGACCAACTCCCCCTTCATCCTCAACCTCGACTGCGACCACTACATCAACAACTCGCAGGCGCTCCGCGCCGGCATCTGCTTCATGCTCGGCCGCGACAGCGACACCGTGGCCTTCGTCCAGTTCCCGCAGCGCTTCGAGGGCGTCGACCCCACCGACCTCTACGCCAACCACAACCGCATCTTCTTCGACGGCACCCTCCGCGCGCTCGACGGCATGCAGGGCCCCATCTACGTCGGCACCGGCTGCCTCTTCCGCCGCGTCACGCTCTACGGCTTCGACCCCCCGAGGATCAACGTCGGCGGGCCCTGCTTCCCGGCGCTCGGCGGCATGTTCGCCAAGACCAAATACGAGAAGCCCGGGCTCGAGATGACCACCGCCAAGGCCACCGTCGCCGCCGCCAAGGGCAAGCACGGGTTCCTCCCGTTGCCTAAAAAGTCCTACGGCAAGTCGGAGGCGTTCGTGGACTCGATCCCGCGGGCCTCCCACCCGTCGCCGTTCGCCGAGGCCACCGCCGGCGGCGTGAACGCCGACGAGGGCACCATCGCCGAGGCCGTAGCGGTGACCACGGCGGCGTACGAGAGGAAGACCGGGTGGGGCAGCGACATCGGGTGGGTGTACGGCACCGTCACCGAGGACGTCGTCACCGGCTACCGGATGCACATCAAGGGGTGGCGCTCCCGCTACTGCTCCATCTACCCGCACGCCTTCATCGGCACCGCCCCCATCAACCTCACCGAGAGGCTCTACCAGGTGCTCCGCTGGTCCACGGGCTCCCTCGAGATCTTCTTCTCCAGGAACAACCCGCTCTTCGGCTCCACCTTCCTGCACCCGCTCCAGCGCGTCGCCTACATCAACATCACCACCTACCCGTTCACGGCGCTCTTCCTCATCTTCTACACCACCGTGCCGGCGCTGAGCTTCGTCACGGGCCACTTCATCGTGCAGCGGCCGACGACCATGTTCTACGTGTACCTGGCCATCGTGCTGGGGACGCTGCTCATCCTGGCCGTGCTGGAGGTGAAGTGGGCGGGCGTCACCGTGTTCGAGTGGTTCAGGAACGGGCAGTTCTGGATGACGGCCAGCTGCTCGGCGTACCTCGCCGCCGTGTGCCAGGTGGTGGTGAAGGTGGTGTTCCGGCGGGACATCTCGTTCAAGCTCACCTCCAAGCAGCCGGCCGGGGACGAGAAGAAGGACCCCTACGCCGACCTGTACGTGGTGCGGTGGACGTGGCTCATGGTCATGCCCATCAAGATGTGTATAAGAGACAGCTCTCAG
>OAMR01000895.1:216805-233931 GCA_900205405.1 Echinochloa crus-galli | reverse complement strand
ACTATCCACCTATCACATCAAATCTCTCTCCTCGTGCATGGAACACTAAACGTGGGTAAATAAAAAAACTAATTACATGGTTTTCATGTACACGACGAGACGAATCTTTTAAGCCTAGTTAGGTCATGGTAGGACAATGTTTACTATAAACAAACGAAAAGTGCTACAGTGTTCGATGTGACATTTTCACTAAACTTTCTCTTTACTTTTTACAACTAAACACAGCCAGAGAAAGATGAGGTAAACTTGTGACGGTTAGTATGGAATTTATACTTCAGCATGAGTGCATGAGTTTTACTGGAGATGAGGTGAACTTTGGCATGAGTAAAAATCATGAATGCATGTGATGGTTAATATAAACCAGATTAAAAATTTCCTTGAGTGTCTTTTGTAGAAGAAAAACCATAGACCTGGTACATTAACAAAGTGATGCGGTTCACTGCAAACATAAGGCTTCCAATCAATATGATGAGGGAAAGTCAACACCAGAGGTGTGTGTACAATAGAGGACAGGGGATGCGCATTGACTATAACAGGACTCTGTTTTTCCGAAAATTTCTCTCTCCAAACTTTACTATTCACTTATCACATCAAATCTCTCTCCTCTTGCATGGAGTACTAAACGTGGGTAAATAAAAATACTAATTGCATAGTTTTGATGTACACGACGAGACGAATCTTTTGAGCCTAGTTAGGTCATGGTAGGATAACGATTACCACAAATAAAAGAAAAGTGCTACAATACGCTATAGTGTCCGATGTGACTTCTCGGTCTTCTTTTCGCGTGAACTAAACACACTCTAGATACCAATCTCTTTTCGTTCTACCTTTTCAAATTATATAGTTTTGTACTTCTTTCTGATTTTAGTAGCCAAGTAATGTAGAACCATATATTTGTCGTAACGATATTTGTGGTTTTGGTTCAGTTAAGCTTGTTCAGCCCAGTAAAATTTTAGAACCCCTGAAAATCTCAGCTAATGTGATGCCTTTGTTTGTAATCAGAAGGTAAAGAAATTCATGTGCCAATAGGCTTACAAGAACTCCAAGTTTTTTTTAAAGCACAAAAAGACAGCTAACTCTAAGGCATGTGTTGTTATCTCGCACTTCGGTGCTGTAACCGTGTGTCCGCACCACATGAAGATGTAACTCTTATAAACTCTTCTTTTTAATATAATAATGCATAGCTCTCCCGCGTATTTGAAAAAAAAAATCCTCATGAAAGAACTTGACGGTGGAAAAATTCTTATGAGGAAATAATTAATCTGGATATTTGGTCACGTTCCTGAGTGTTCTGCCATTTGTGATTGCTAAACTCCACGCAACCAAGGTAAGTATTTATCGCCCCCAGCACCAGTCTCACTGTCCTCACAAATGGAGGTTGGTCTCTTCAGTTTCAATCCTCTATTGTTGTACCATGCACAGGAGAAACTGTGGAATTTATCCTTTACATTTGTCCGAACGCTGTAGTGTGGCTTGTGCCTCTGAACTTCTCCATCAAATAATCACGCCAACAGCACAGAGTTATCTAAAAAAAAAGGACCATGGAGATGGAGCTTATCTCCGATTCTGCGCTCCTGGATCGTTCTAAAACTAAGTAGTCGTGCAATGGTGGTGATTATTCAGCTGTTAGCTGCAAAGATTCTACTGGAGTACTCTGTTGGTGCAACTGGTGGTGCAAAGATTCAGCTCCGATTCAAGAATTTTTAGGCAAAACCAGAAGACACCCTGAACCAGAGAACACTACCTGTTGGGCTGTTGGCATTCAGCTCAAATGAAGATGTTTTTAAGCCCCGGTGATCTGGCGAAATTTTACTTCTCAAAAGAGCATAGGCGAAGACTGAGAACAAATGCTCGCCTCAGTTATTATAACATGAGACCTTCAGGCCAATGTCCTTTCTGTATGGGAGAAGAAGAAGACTGCTCCAATCTCGACAAGCGGCCCGGCCCACTAACCGGTCTGCCGAAGAAGACAGGAGGCGGGCCGAAACGCCAACCAGGCCCATTAGCAGCAGGAGCAGGACCCATCTGACAATCTGAGGCCCGGCAGCAGGTGGAGGCGTATTACGCCTGTTGCCGCCATTCGTGGGGAGGACGACGGAAAAATAATGGACACAGCTTACCGAGGGCATCCAGCTTACAGTGCAGAGCTTGCGTTTACATATACTTCATATACATTTACAAACTGATGTGGTTCTCTGAAACATAGAGTGACGCTTTTCATTACCATCTACTGCAAAAAATTAGAGTTGCAACTTCCAACAGAAACTAACACGGGGCAGGCTGGCTCTTTCTAGTTAGGCAGATTTTCTTGGCAGAATTAAAGCTAACCAACTGGTCGATTGTGTTTCCTTCTCATTTTTTTTCTGGGCAGTACGTACGAGTACAGTAGTACTCCTTGATATGAGCCTGTTCATCCCCATTCTCTCAATAATTTGGGAATGATTACCCAATGATATAGTGGCACTACCCTAGCAGATAGCCACTACATCCTCCATGTCCTACTCCTACAGGCTAGTAATACAGTGGTAGGAGCACAGTGCCTGCCAAGCGTTGCATGGGAGGTCCTCATTCATGTAGCCGTGCAGGGGGCAGTTGGGACTCTGCCCGGAGCAGCGAGCAAGGGGAAGGAAGGCCCCGGCGGACTAGGCGAGGAGTAGGCACTGGAGGAGCAGGGTCAGAGAGTCAGATGCGATACTGTTCATGGCGGCCCTACGTACGCTAGCTGAGATGACCCATCGTCCTTCCCAAGCTCTGCTTGTGTCTCTCTCCTCGCTCGTCGCCGGTAGTGGCGTGGTCGCAGCAGCGGTCTCTGCTCCTTCCCCATGCAATGCAGAGCTTCCTCTCCCCTGGCCCTGGTCTTGCACTCGCCTCTTGATTGCTGTCATCATTTATCTCTCTCTCTCTCTCTCTCTCTCTCTCTGCGACAGCGAGGGACAGTAACGTACGGTTACAGAGAACAGGAAGCCGGCACCCAAAAGGAGGTCAACACAGATTCAACGCTCCCTGTATATACGTACGTAGCTCATTCAATCTGATGGCCATGTGCGGTTGGCTACATGCTGTGGCGACGACGCATGCTGCTTTGTCTGCTTCATCGAGTTTACTACAGTAGCTTGTAGAGTTGTTGGCAGGCTTGAAGATCAATATATTACTGATGATGAATTATTCGAGCTCAGACCAAGGGGCGAAACATGGTTTTGATCAGATGTTAACCGCGACTTTGAACAGGTTAAACTCAAACTAGTCAACAAGGTTTATAATACGGGAAAATATGTAGTTTTGACTATAAAAAAGTCTAAATTACCCTCAAGTATCGACAAAGTCCAACAACCTGTTAAAGTATCTTTTGTTCATTTTACACCCACAACTATCTTAATCAGTCCAATCTACAATTCACAAAATTTATTTTTTTCGTTTCTCTATGTATAAGTGATGTTTTAAGTTCAAACTCCGTGAGATGATAGGGAGTGTCATAAAGTATTTTTTAAAATATAATATAAATTTTTCATCATTATTTCTCGTAAAGTTTTACATCAATATGATTAATTTATTATGATATATCATAACCTTTCAAAACAATGATAAAAAATTCACTTCATATTTTTCAAAAATACTTTATGTGGTAATCTATTATCTTACAAACTTTTAATTTAAAATACCACTTGTGCATGGAGAAAAAAAATGACAGATCTTTGAGGGTAGTAATTTGGACTTCTTCCTTTGGACTATCCATTCCAACCAAAACATATATGTACTGTTTACGTAGATCTCCTAAAAATAGCTAGTTTGAATACCAACACTTCGGAAATTTTAAGAAAAATTACCCTATGTACATACATATACACATGTTTGTTGGAAAATTGCCTCACTGAAATTATCAAAGACGGATTTTTTAAATTTTAAAAGAGTAAATTTGCATCAAATTTGCTTCATGAATATCGAATGCTTATGACAAGATATGCATGGTCAGGGATCAATTAATCTTAGCCATATTTAGCACTAGGGATCTCACAATGAGGCAACCTATTTAAAAGTTTGTAACATCCTGCCTCCCCGAGATCGGGTCCGCCTACACCTGGTACCTCTCTAGGACCTTAAGACTGCCGTCACAGACCAACACAAGTCCCTAAATTGCACCGGGCCAAGCACGCTTAGCACCCGGGAAGAACTTCCAGATTGGTCACCCATCTCTAAATTGCTTCGGGCCAAGCATACTTGATGAGGACATCACCATGTTGGACATACAAGAGACGAACTCTTCCCCAGGGTACAAGTCGTCGTCACGTCGGACAACAACTTCGGTTCGGATTCAGCCGACACGTCTGCGCTTCAACTGTGATATCTCCCTCATACGACGTCCAATCAAGGTGTTCTTGGATGCGTTGGAACCGTGACGATGAGACGCTTCTTTTGGTTCTGGTTTTAGCTCCAGAAGATTCGTGGATCATTCTGTGTGACCATGAAAGTTGTTGCATCACCTGTTTTGGGCCTTTTCAGGCTTTGTATCGTGTCGGGCCTTCGGCCCATGTCGTGGGCGCGGCGCCCCAACCCTAGCTCGCCCCCACAACATTAAATTCAGTAGCCGCCATGTCCGTGACATTAAATTCAGTAGCCGTCGTCGTTGAGACTCGGGTTTACTTAGATTATTCTGCCGAGAACAGTTTCACCGTCTATCGGTTTGTAGAACACCAACTTTCGATCTTAATCATACATCTGCAGAGTCACTTCAGATTGAGTTGCGTTCTTTCGAGTTCTTGCTTGTGAATTCGTTTCACAGGCAGGGATTAGCCTTCTCGGCAAGGTCAACCGTGTTGTGACACGGTTGATAACCAGAGGAGTCGTGGTGCTAAGAATGCGGGGTTCGAGTCGCTGACTTGAAGCCGGATCGGTGTGTTGCGCTCCGCCCAAAACGACTTATCTTTCACCTGACGGAAGATCGGGCCATCGCATCCCCATCAATGCTTAACCCCGGAGTTATTTGAAGATGAGCTTTCAAAAAAGAAGTTGCAACTTGTTGGTATGAGTATTCTATCAATCCTATTAAGCCCTGAACTTTAACAAAGTTTCTCACATAAACCCAAGCCGGGGATCGACAAGTGCCCTGCGGGATCCCGTAGTAAGAAATTGGGTGGAGTAAAGATTGACAAGTTCAGATGTCGGAGGCTACTGAGGCTTTTGACATGAAAGTACAAAATGTTTAGCATATGATGCATCCAAGATTATCTCTTCAGCCTCTAGGCGTCAAGATTATCACTTCAACCTTTAGGCATCAAGATTATCTCTTCTTCCTACCCTCTCTTTTCTTTTACCTATTCTTTCTTGTTTCATGGTAAAAAAAAATAGAGGAGGGAGGGTTTAGGGGTGTAGGCACATAGGGGGCTTGTGCCCCCTTTGATCCACCCTGAGAGGCGTGTATAGGGTGCTGTATGGTTTCCGCTCTTTGGATCCACCCTGTGAGGCCTGTATAGCATGGTGTATGGCATTGGTGAAATCACCTTAGACTGACAAAATCCAAACCGAGATTTATTGCATTTACCTGTGTCAGACCTTGGGACCGAGTGCCTGAGTGGTAGATTTGTTGGAGCAGGATCATCGAGTCGAGAGGCTTGATGGTAACACAAGACACAAGGTTTAGACAGATTCAGGCTACCCAGAGGTACAAAACCCTACGCCATGTGTTTGGTGGTGTTTGTATTACTATTGCTCCACAAAGCTCCTGGAAGCTAGGATGAGGTTTGTAGTTAAAAAGGATGGGGTGCGTTGACCTACCAATCTAGAGACTCTTGTCCTTCTTTATATATCCCAAGAGGTAGGGCTATATGGCAAGTTTCCTAGTCGGTTACAATATGAGAGTATACGATTAGTTCTACTAGGACTTGATCTTGTTCCTTGATTAGGTAATCGGGCTGACCGCCGCCCCTCTTGGTGATGGGCCCTAGGGGTATCCATATCATACAACCTGTATCCTATACCATATTTTCGATATGACTTGAGATGAAAATTCACCGTATATCATTAGTTGCATCGGCGCACCGCATTGCGTCCCAGTTGCTACACCAGATATGCATATCCCAATGCTTGGTGATTGCATTGTGTTCCAATTTTGAAACTAAATAGCCAAGCCTCTCTTCATGGAAACCAATTTGTAGAAGATGATGGGTTGTTTGGATCTCCATTTTGTGAAAATGAAGAGCTTCCTAAATACACACACGTTATGGCCTAACTACTCCTAAAAAGTTGTTTGAATGATGACAACAAGCTTGCGATGCCGTTAGAGTAAAAGATAAAAGTGACTAATTTGTCAAAATTGTATATGTCGTTTTTTGGCCAACACCTTTCCATGACTATCCAAGCCTTTTATTTTCTTTAGGTCATGGGCTGACCTAAATCTTATAAAACAAAATAATCTGGTTCTAAAACAAAGAAGGCATTAAAAAATATACTAAGGTGTATACCCTCCGTCTGTGAATATGAGGCTTGTCTTAGGCCGCGTTTAGTTCCCAAAAGTTCCCAAAAAGCAACTCCCAAATACACTATGCAAAAAGAAGATTTCTCATCACATCAAAATGTCATAACATGCATGGAGTACTAAATGTAGATGAAATCAAAAACTAATTGCACAGTTTTGTTGTACTCCGCGAGACCAACATTTTGAGCCTAATTAATCAATTTTTAGACAATTTTTTGCACATACAAACGAAAATGCTACAGTGACGTAATGATTACGAAGAGACATTCAACTCCCAAATTCAACCTCCCAATTCTCCATCTAAACACCACCTTAATGCATAGTTACCTACACTAGGATCTAGGTAACCGAACTATAGGAGTTTTATGAGGCTAGTTTCACTGGGTTACATGGGGAGTTTTATCGCACTAATTAAATAAGCTCATGTGGGAGAGTTTCTTGTTAACAAAAGCGTTTCTACGTACCACTTCTCCGACAAACTGAGAAGAAAGATTGACAAACTGAGAGGTGCATGCTGTGTTAATGCATGCAGCTCGATCGATTCCTCGCGGTTCCCGAAACCAGACCGGCCGCTTCATTTATGGACGGGATGAATGAGAATTGAAGAAAGATGGAGTCATATAGAGAGGAATTGAATGAAGCATGGTTTTTCTCTTTGGCGATGGGACAGACACTAGAAGAGAGGGTTTCCTTGCTCTTTGGTCAATCGTCAACAACACTCAACTCTTCAAGCAGCAGCAGCAACAGCAAGATAGTAGTAGGAACAGTACTTTCAAATCGGTTCCAGCAGTAACAGGTTTATATGTTTGTTCAAAGGGAAGTTCGTTTGAAAATGTTCTGTAAGTATTTTGTTAATGTGCGTAGCTTTACCGAATCAGTGAGCTGCTTCCAGACATTTTCATGAGCCGTAGTAAGCAAACATTGCAACGGGTTGATCGATCACCGTATCACTAAAGCTATAATCTAGTCACAAATAGAGCAAATCGAGCTCATACAATGGCATGTGAGGGATGCAGGAGAAAGCAACAGGACAGGTCGCCCTCTTTTTTTTTCCTTTGTGCTCCGCGGCCCCTATCGGGAGCTCAGGCACGCATTTCTGCTCCAAAAAAGCTACCCCTTTAACAGATTAGATCGTCCTAAACATTAGCAACAACTCCATTACACGCTACAGAGAGCTGCTTTCGATCGCGATCAGCCTCTACCACCCTAGCTGCTGCTACCTTTAATCCCCGGCCTCCTCCTTTTGCTGCCACTACCAGAATCCTTCACATCCGCCCGCCTCCTCCGCCTCGGCCATTTTTGGACCCGGTGCTGATGGGGCTTCAGCACCGGGTCCAACGGCTAGGAGCGGGGGCGGCGCGGAGGTGCGTCCGGGCGGACACATTAGCACCGGGTCGTGGAAAGACCCGGTGCTAATGTTCACCCTTTAGCACCGGGTGCAGCCACGACCCGGTGCTAATGTGCCCGAGGCCTTTAGCACCGGGTCGTGGCTGCACCCGGTGCTAAAGGGGGCGCATTAGCACCGCGTCTTGCTATGACCCGGTGCTAATGTCTTCGCCCTGACTTGCCACGACCCGGTGCTAATGTGTCTCCCCGCCCGAGCCAGCTGAACACTTAGGCGCTGTGTTCATGCTGCTCGGCCGTGGGAGGGGAGGTCACTGGATGAACAAGAATAATTTTTCTTTTTAATCTATGTATAAAAGTTGTAACTAGTCGTTCTCCCTCGTACAAACTTCAAAAAAGATCATTTTTCTTCCTAAAAATTCCTAAAATCATACTCTATCAAGTTATGAAACTTATTAATGTTATTATTTTGAAAAATCTTCTCGTGTGAGACTGTTTGAACAATCCAAATTTTGAATTAAAAATGACAACTACAACCAAGGTTTTTTTCACACTAGGTGATGTCAAATGAAAAAGTGATGAATACCAAAGTTTCATATTTCATCATGATCTACAATCTTTATTTAGGTCATTTTGTCATTTTCAGAAGTGGTAATAACATGTAGTACAAATTTGACAAGTCTCTAACAAAGTTTTAGAAACTATGCGAGTGAATCTAGGATTAATGAACAATGTATACCACCACTTTCTCAAATGCAAAAATGACTTAAATAAAGATTGTAGATCTTGATCAGATATGAAATTTTGGTATTCATGACTTTTTCATCTGAGACCATTTAATGTTCCAAAATCTTTCTTTTAGTTATCAATTTTTGTAATTTATAAGATTTTCTAGTAATTTATAAGATTTTCTAGTAATTTATAAGATTTTCTAGTAATTTATAAGATTTTCTAGTAATTTATAACATTTTCTAGTAATTTATAACATTTTCTAGTAATTTATAAGATTTTCTATTAATTTATAAGATTTTCTAGTAATTTATAAGATTTTCTATTAATTTATAAGATTTTCTAGCATTTTATATTTATTTTGTAGTAATTTATAAGATTTTCTTATTTAATATATATTTTAATAGGTATTAATAACTGAATTAAAACAAGTATTAATAACTATATATTAAAAACTATATTTATAAGATTCCCAAATAGTAGCCACCGGTGCTAAAGGCCGGTTTGGAAACTGGCGCCAAACGAAAATTTGGGGCCTTTAGCACCGGGTTGATCTAAAATCCGGTGCTAAAGGCCCCCAATTTTCGTTTGGCGCCAGTTACGGCCTTTAGCACCGGGTGTGCCAGACCCGGTGCTAAAGGGCCTTTAGCACCGGGTGGTGGGAAGGCCGGTGCTAAAGGGGGGCCTTTAGCACCGGGTCGTGGCTGCACCCGGTGCTAAATGCCCCGGCTCTATATAGCCTCGCGCCGACCCTCGCCCCCGCAGCACTTCGTCTTCCCCCAAACCGCCGGTCCTCCTCCTCGCCCCCTTCTCTTCTTTTCTTCTCCCTTCCTCTTCTCACTTCGTTTCTTGGTTCCCTCTCCAGCGGCGCGCTCGGGCGGACGGCGAGCGGCGGCGCTGCAGGCAGGTTGGCGGGCGGCGCTGCAGGCGCGCAGGGTAGGCGGCGCTGGCCTGCAGGCACGCAAGAAGGCTGAAAGTGGCATCTAGGCACTTATATGTTTTGGTGATTTTGGATGACACATGATTAGTCTTTTAACTTGTTTGTCTAAAGTGTATGAGCAGGAATAACATGAAAGCAAACAAGTGGTATTCATCCCATGCAAGCAATACAAATGACAAGTGTGTGATAGTGACAAATGAGACATAGACTTAAGTAAATTGACTTGAGTGAAGGTTTTCATTGGACCACATCTTCTTCGTCAGATGATCACAGCCCGACTTTTTAGCGGCGAGGAGCGGATGCATGATGGGAGCGTGACTACAAGCTTCTCCAGGCCCTTTATGGATGATTGATGACAAAGGGGGAGAAGAATGGATTAAAGCTTATCTAGTTGATCTTGTAGTCATTTGAATTGTAATAAATTCGATCTTTATCTCTTTGTGGACTTGAGAACTTGTAATGTGTGCTACTGTGTGTTGAACCTTGTTTTATATTCTAAGTGACCATTTGCTAGTGTGATATTCTTGTATTGATTGATGCAATGTTGTTTCACACACTTGCTGTTTGGGGTGAAACCGGTCTGACCGGTTTCCCAAACCGGTCTGACCGGTTTGGCCCGTGACAGCAAGCATGTGATTCTCTTGTTTTATTGAGTGCTATACATGTCATATGCATCACATATTGATTTATGATGTCACACACACTTGTTGCACATGATGTATGCTAAGATATAGGGGGAGCTCTCAATTTTGTTGATTATATGTGAATTTGGCATTTGAGGCCGAATTTTTGAAATTCTATTCAATGCACATATTGAGGGGGAGCTCATCATATATCTTAGTCATCTAGAGCTTAAATTTCATATCTTTTTGTAAGCTTTAATCATGTTGTCATCAATCACCAAAAAGGGGGAGATTGAAAGTGCATCTAGGCACTTATATGTTTTGGTGATTTTGGATGACAACATGATTAGTCTTTTAACTTGTTTGTCTAAAGTGTATGAGCAGGAAATAACATGAAAGCAAACAAGTGGTATTCATCCCATGCAAGCAATACAAATGACAAGTGTGTGATAGTGACAAATGAGACATAGACTTAAGTAAATTGGTTGGTCTCATAGATAAGATACTTGTCAAAGATTTTGGGATAAATCATTTGAAGAATTAGGATTTCTTTGGGCTTGTTCCATAGCAATGGTTACTTTCAAAGTGAGACATGATTCTATTGATAAGTATATGGTCTCAAGTACATTGATGCTTATGGACAAGATTATCTACCAAAAGAAGATATTCAAGCAAGTCAAAGACATGGATTTCAATGTGTTATTCATTGATGATGCAATGCAAAGCAAAGCTTAATTTGGCAAGAGAGGATGGAAGGGATCAAGCTAGATGCGAGTGACGTTCCTAGCAAGGTGAAGGGCAAATTGGTTTTGTAGCCGAGGTACCTTGCTTGGTGGAAAGGTCTAGCATTATAGTTTGGGTTCTATACGTCAATCAAGTCATATCAAGTGAAGCAATGCGAAGCATCTAATCTTTTATTGATCATATGATGGAATGGCTTATGAATTGTTCGTGCAATGAAAATTCTAAGTCATGAAGCTCAACATTGGATTAGCTCAAACAAGACATGAATTGTTGAAGCCCTCAAGTTGAAGAATGATCAAGTATGGCATCAAGGAAGATCTACAAGCTCAAGTGGTAATTTACATTTATTGTTTTAATCTTGAGTTTAGGAATGCCGTACTATCAAGAGGGATGCAACATTAGTTGTCTTGGTTTACACCAAAAAGTGCTCATTAGATCAACCCATGTGAGATAGCCTTGAGAGAAATACACTTGGAAATTTAGTGTGCTGAAAGACCCCAAACCGGTCTGACCGGTTTGGGAAACCGGTCTGACCGGTTTGAGCTCTGACAGGTGTAACGGCTAGTATAGTTCGTAAACCGGTCTGACCGGTTTGGGAATCCGGTCTGACCGGTTTCCAACGGCTATAACGGCTAGTTTTGGTTGTGTGGGGTATTTATACCCCATACCCCTCTCCTTTGAGGGGTGCTGGTTGCAGTGCCTTTGTGGCTCGTCCAAGCTATTCTAAAGCACCAGCAAGCTCTCCCCAAACCTCTCTTTGTGAGAGTTGATTGATTTAGTTCATATCTTTGGATTTGGGTTGAGGGATGTATGGGTTGTGAGCAATAGATAGCAATTGATAGTTCATATCAGCTATAGTGAGCATATCCTTAGTGTTGAGCACTTCCGGTGAAGCCAAGCATCCATTGGAGCATTTGTTACTCTTGGAGGTGATCCTCCTAGACGGCTAGGCGTCGCCGGTGAGCTACCTTTGTGTGTGGTAAGCCACGGATTGGTTGTAAAGGCTGGCCTTGCCTCCTTCGTGGAAAAGGGTCAAAAGCTAGTGATACCGAGGAAAGTGGCTTGGAGTGGATAAGCCCGCCTTTCGTAGGCCCTCAACGGAGACTAGGATTCATCGTGTCTTTGTGACAGCCTTAGTGGCAGCGGTGAGGTCCGAACTTCGGGAAAACATATCTTTGTCTCTTGTTTACCTTCACAAGTTCATTTCTAGCATATACATTCGCTTCCGCTTCGATCTACTTGGGTGTGCTCTAATTGTGTGCAGGGACTTAGTGGACCTGCTTGATATCATCTACAAGAGCCCATCATCAAGTTTGGTTTGTGCTAGAACTCGTAGAGGGGGTTAATTCACATAATCGGTTTTCTCTGTTGAAAACCGGTCTGACCGCTTCTCCAAAGCGGTCTGACCGCTTTAAGCGGTCTGACCGGTTTTGGAAACCGGTCTGACCGGTTTCTGTTGTACTGATTGTGTGAAAAAGTTTGTAATTTGCAGATTCACCTATTCACCCCCCCCTCTAGGTGACATCAAGGTCCTTTCAATTGGTATCAGAGCTTGGCCTCACATCCAAGCTTAACCGCCGTGAGGAAAGATGTCGACCACTTGTGAGGTAACATATGAGCCACTAGCTAGTGACGGCTCAAACTATTCAATTTGGTCTTGTAATGTGCTTAATGATCTTAGGACTATGAGTCCTATCCTTGAGAGGGTTGTAGTTGAAGGCATTGATCGTCCGAACGTTGATTGGAGCATATCCAACCCAACCGAAGATGAGATGAATTGCTTTCAACTCAACTCTCATGTCGCTAACTTCTTATTTGATGTTGTGAGTGATGAAGTTAGAGAATCAATTCTAGAAGATGAAGCAACTCTTTTCGATGCTCATCTCATTTGGGCTCGAATTGAGAAGCTATACAACATCAAAAGCGACACACAAGACCAAACAAGAGCCAAGACACATGAGGAGTGCACTACAACAACAAACACATGCACCAAGCCTCATGTGACAACCACCGTGGAACCACAAGAGCAAGATGGCTCAATTGGCGCCTCCCTGCAGAAACCGGTCCGACCGGTTTCCCAAACCGGTCTGACCGGTTTGGCCCATGGCAGCGGGGTGAAACCGGTCTGACCGGTTTCCCAAACCGGTCTGACCGGTTTGGCCCATGGCAGCGGGGTGAAACCGGTCTGACCGGTTTCCCAAACCGGTCTGACCGGTTTGGCCCATGGCAGCGGGGTGAAACCGGTCTGACCGGTTTCCCAAACCGGTCTGACCGGTTTGGCCCATGGCAGCGGGGTGAAACCGGTCTGACCGGTTTCCCAAACCGGTCTGACCGGTTTGGCCCATGGCAGCGGGGTGAAACCGGTCTGACCGGTTTCCCAAACCGGTCTGACCGGTTTGGCCCATGGCAGCGGGGTGAAACCGGTCTGACCGGTTTCCCAAACCGGTCTGACCGGTTTGGCCCATGGCAGCGGGGTGAAACCGGTCTGACCGGTTTCCCAAACCGGTCTGACCGGTTTGGCCCATGGCAGCGGGGTGAAACCGGTCTGACCGGTTTCCCAAACCGGTCTGACCGGTTTGGCCCATGGCAGCGGGGTGAAACCGGTCTGACCGGTTTCCCAAACCGGTCTGACCGGTTTGGCCCATGGCAGCGGGGTGAAACCGGTCTGACCGGTTTCCCAAACCGGTCTGACCGGTTTGGCCCATGGCAGCGGGGTGAAACCGGTCTGACCGGTTTCCCAAACCGGTCTGACCGGTTTGGCCCATGGCAGCGGGGTGAAACCGGTCTGACCGGTTTCCCAAACCGGTCTGACCGGTTTGGCCCATGGCAGCGGGGTGAAACCGGTCTGACCGGTTTCCCAAACCGGTCTGACCGGTTTGGCCCATGGCAGCGGGGTGAAACCGGTCTGACCGGTTTCCCAAACCGGTCTGACCGGTTTGGCCCATGGCAGCGGGGTGAAACCGGTCTGACCGGTTTCCCAAACCGGTCTGACCGGTTTGGCCCATGGCAGCGGGGTGAAACCGGTCTGACCGGTTTCCCAAACCGGTCTGACCGGTTTGGCCCATGGCAGCGGGGTGAAACCGGTCTGACCGGTTTCCCAAACCGGTCTGACCGGTTTGGCCCATGGCAGCGGGGTGAAACCGGTCTGACCGGTTTCCCAAACCGGTCTGACCGGTTTGGCCCATGGCAGCGGGGTGAAACCGGTCTGACCGGTTTCCCAAACCGGTCTGACCGGTTTGGCCCATGGCAGCGGGGTGAAACCGGTCTGACCGGTTTCCCAAACCGGTCTGACCGGTTTGGCCCATGGCAGCGGGGTGAAACCGGTCTGACCGGTTTCCCAAACCGGTCTGACCGGTTTGGCCCATGGCAGCGGGGTGAAACCGGTCTGACCGGTTTCCCAAACCGGTCTGACCGGTTTGGCCCATGGCAGCGGGGTGAAACCGGTCTGACCGGTTTCCCAAACCGGTCTGACCGGTTTGGCCCATGGCAGCGGGGTGAAACCGGTCTGACCGGTTTCCCAAACCGGTCTGACCGGTTTGGCCCATGGCAGCGGGGTGAAACCGGTCTGACCGGTTTCCCAAACCGGTCTGACCGGTTTGGCCCATGGCAGCGGGGTGAAACCGGTCTGACCGGTTTCCCAAACCGGTCTGACCGGTTTGGCCCATGGCAGCGGGGTGAAACCGGTCTGACCGGTTTCCCAAACCGGTCTGACCGGTTTGGCCCATGGCAGCGGGGTGAAACCGGTCTGACCGGTTTCCCAAACCGGTCTGACCGGTTTGGCCCATGGCAGCGGGGTGAAACCGGTCTGACCGGTTTCCCAAACCGGTCTGACCGGTTTGGCCCATGGCAGCGGGGTGAAACCGGTCTGACCGGTTTCCCAAACCGGTCTGACCGGTTTGGCCCATGGCAGCGGGGTGAAACCGGTCTGACCGGTTTCCCAAACCGGTCTGACCGGTTTGGCCCATGGCAGCGGGGTGAAACCGGTCTGACCGGTTTCCCAAACCGGTCTGACCGGTTTGGCCCATGGCAGCGGGGTGAAACCGGTCTGACCGGTTTCCCAAACCGGTCTGACCGGTTTGGCCCATGGCAGCGGGGTGAAACCGGTCTGACCGGTTTCCCAAACCGGTCTGACCGGTTTGGCCCATGGCAGCGGGGTGAAACCGGTCTGACCGGTTTCCCAAACCGGTCTGACCGGTTTGGCCCATGGCAGCGGGGTGAAACCGGTCTGACCGGTTTCCCAAACCGGTCTGACCGGTTTGGCCCATGGCAGCGGGGTGAAACCGGTCTGACCGGTTTCCCAAACCGGTCTGACCGGTTTGGCCCATGGCAGCGGGGTGAAACCGGTCTGACCGGTTTCCCAAACCGGTCTGACCGGTTTGGCCCATGGCAGCGGGGTGAAACCGGTCTGACCGGTTTCCCAAACCGGTCTGACCGGTTTGGCCCATGGCAGCGGGGTGAAACCGGTCTGACCGGTTTCCCAAACCGGTCTGACCGGTTTGGCCCATGGCAGCGGGGTGAAACCGGTCTGACCGGTTTCCCAAACCGGTCTGACCGGTTTGGCCCATGGCAGCGGGGTGAAACCGGTCTGACCGGTTTCCCAAACCGGTCTGACCGGTTTGGCCCATGGCAGCGGGGTGAAACCGGTCTGACCGGTTTCCCAAACCGGTCTGACCGGTTTGGCCCATGGCAGCGGGGTGAAACCGGTCTGACCGGTTTCCCAAACCGGTCTGACCGGTTTGGCCCATGGCAGCGGGGTGAAACCGGTCTGACCGGTTTCCCAAACCGGTCTGACCGGTTTGGCCCATGGCAGCGGGGTGAAACCGGTCTGACCGGTTTCCCAAACCGGTCTGACCGGTTTGGCCCATGGCAGCGGGGTGAAACCGGTCTGACCGGTTTCCCAAACCGGTCTGACCGGTTTGGCCGCCTCTGCCTGAGTGCAACCGGTCTGACCGGTTGCCCAAACCGGTCTGACCGGTTTGGCCGCCTCTGCCTGAGTGCAACCGGTCTGACCGGTTTCCCAAACCGGTCTGACCGGTTTGGCCGCCTCTGCCTGAGTGCAACCGGTCTGACCGGTTTCCCAAACCGGTCTGACCGGTTTGGCCGCCTCTGCCTGAGTGCAACCGGTCTGACCGGTTTCCCAAACCGGTCTGACCGGTTTGGCCGCCTCTGCCTGAGTGCAACCGGTCTGACCGGTTTCCCAAACCGGTCTGACCGGTTTGGCTGCCTCTGCCTGAGTGAAACCGGTCTGACCGGTTTCCCAAACCGGTCTGACCGGTTTGGCTCAGGGTGTTGGAACTTGACCATTTGAGTGAGAAATAAAGATTCAAGTATTTCATTTCATAAATTTCTCATTCTTGGAATATAAGCTCAGCTGCCGCTCTCCTGACGAAACCGGTCCGACCGGTTTCCCAAACCGGTCTGACCGGTTTGGCTGCCTCTGCCTGAGTGAAACCGGTCTGACCGGTTTCCCAAACCGGTCTGACCGGTTTGGCTGCCTCTGCCTGAGTGAAACCGGTCTGACCGGTTTCCCAAACCGGTCTGACCGGTTTGGCTGCCTCTGCCTGAGTGAAACCGGTCTGACCGGTTTCCCAAACCGGTCTGACCGGTTTGGCTGCCTCTGCCTGAGTGAAACCGGTCTGACCGGTTTCCCAAACCGGTCTGACCGGTTTGGCTCAGGGTGTTGGAACTTGACCATTTGAGTGAGAAATAAAGATTCAAGTATTTCATTTCATAAATTTCTCATTCTTGGAATATAAGCTCAGCTGCCGCTCTCCTGACGAAACCGGTCCGACCGGTTTCCCAAACCGGTCTGACCGGTTTGGATCAAAATGTTGCAACTTGGCTTTTGAAGTGAGAAATGGAGATATGTTAGAGTTATTTCCTTGGGATATCATTTTTGGCATATGTACATCAACTTGCACCTATGTGGTAGTAAGTTTTCTTGGCACATTTCAACTTGAGCAATTTATTTTGTGCCGTTGACCGAATGTTGACCTAATTCTCCCAAGCCCTTAACAAGACCATGTGCATGTTACATGTCATCCACTCATGATGCACGTATTTAGGGGGAGATTATTTCAACATTCGTGTCCTTGAGACTAACGTTTCTTTTAGTGAACTTGTAGTCTCAACCATGAGAGGTTAAGTCTCTCAACTCAAGTTGTCAAGTCCAATCTTTGATCCAAGACGGTAAAAATGTATCACTACATTTCTTGGATTGCATTCATAATTTATGCCTTGACAACTCACCATAATATAACTTAAATTCCTTGAATTG
>OAMR01000895.1:142106-202184 GCA_900205405.1 Echinochloa crus-galli | reverse complement strand
ATTTCCCCAAACTTTCTCTCTCCAAACTTCACTATTCACAATCACATCAAATCTCTCTCCTTGTGCATAGAGCACTAAACGTAGGTAAATCAAAAGACTAATTGTATAGTTTTGATGTACACGACGAGACGAACCTTTTGAGCCTAATTAGGTCATGATAGGACAATGTTTACCACAAACAAACGAAATGTGCTACAGTGCGCTACAGTGTCCGATGTGACATTTTCACTCAACTTTCATCCTCTCTTTTGAGGAAGTGAACACCCCTATGCAAAAATAAAGTTTCCATCACATCAAAATGTCGGCGCATAGAGTACTAATAGAGATAAATCAAAAATCAATTACACGGTTTCGCTGTACTCTGCGAGATGAAGATTTTAAGGCTAATTAATTAATTTTTGAATAATTTTTCATACCTACAAACAAAATGCTACAATATCGTAATGATTGTGAAGAAACTCCAAACCCCAACCCCTATTTTAGAACACGGTGAAGGCCGGAATTGATATCCCAAATCCTCCCCCTTCGGTCAAAGGAACTTTCCGCTACCCTACACCGTTTACTATGGCGCAAGAAAACAAGCACGGGCTCCGATTCCTACGTGCTGTCCGGCCTCTCCTCCTGCAACACGCACGGCTGTCTTCAGCTTCTTCAGAAAACAATAGTCACAGAGCATTCCTTTCTCTTCACAGGAGTACTCTCATGTGCCATTCTTCATTGGCATTGTTTACATTTTAGCATATCATAAGGATCTATTATGATACAAGGATTAGGTGCCTAACGGACATTGGTTCTTCTGAAAAATTATTTCTAGATGTAATAAAAAAACTTTTTTACATTTTCATTTAAGAGAGATAGTGTATTTTTTAAGGATATAAGCCCCTATCTACGTCCACTTTCCTTGAGTGAGCATAATATAGATTTTTTTATGCGATTTCAAATTTCAAGATAACTCATTAGAATTATTAAAAAGACCGTCCTGATATATTACGTAGGAATATTTAGATTGCCTCCGGGACGTGGAGTTGGTGATGAGAACCGAGAAGGATGCTAAAAATGGATTATAGCTTTTCTCTCCACTACGGAGTGGTAAAACAGAAAATTAGTGCAGAAGTATACAAACAACATCTGTCCACAATTATATTTCTACAATTCAAAGACGTTGTGGTCATGCAAAAATTGTGAAACATGCAATTCAATAAATATAGTATCGTATTAGTTGTTGTGGTCGCAGGAGATTTGAAGGCGTTCACTGTGTTTGCTGGACCGGACTAGAATGCCATGGTATTCAGAAGTGCGGCCGGCCGGCCTGTCAGCCATACTCTAGTCCTACAGCACATTGAATGTTGTACATGTATGACACTTGAATACTCCTACTCCACCACTCCCCTCTGCTGCTCTCCCATTCATAGCGAGCATCAGACAGAAAACAGCAGGGGCACACACGACCCGGTTCTTCCTCCAGTCTCTCTCTCCTCTCAACGAGAGAGAGAAAGAAAACAGTAGGGCCTTGTTTAGATGTTAAAATTGGGAGGTTGAATTTAGGAGTATGATGTCACCTCGTAATCATCGCGTTACTGTAGTATTTCGTTTGTATTTGTAAAAAGTTGTCTAAAAATTGATTAATTAGGCTTAAAATGTTCGTCTCGCAGAACACAACAAAACTGTGTAATTAGTTTTTGATTTCATCTACATTTAGTACTTCATTCATGTTATGACATTTTGATGTGATGGAGAAACTTCTTTTTGCATAGTAAATTTAGGAGTAGTAAATTTGGCAGTATACATGCATAGGTGTACTCCGTAGTATGGCTAGATGGGTAGGAGATGGATTGATGCATGGTGCGTGCCTGTGGATAGGAAAACCCACAGCCTTGAATGCGATGGGAAACTTTTTGGTTGGGTTCGTTGGAATTGCTGCTTGGCAACACTCGCCGAATCCTCGCTCTCGCCCTCGCCCCGGCCGCGATCAACAAGCATGTGAGAGAACAAGAGCTTCACTGTTGAGGCTAGCAGCTACGGAGTACTCTGATAGACGAGACCGCCTCTGCCCTGACCCTGCTGCCGTGTGAGGTCACTCGAGGTCACCTCACCTCGTCGGAATTGATCGGTGTTAGACCGTGTTTCTGAAAAATATTTCCACGCCCTTTCACCAATAATTATGGGTATTGAATAAAGTTAGTTTACAAAACTACCTTCATAATATTGAACTATTTCGCGAGACCTACCTAATGAGGCCTTTGACCGTACGACTAGAGAATGGTTACTGTAGCACTACTGTAGCAAAACATGGATTAATTAGGCTCACTAGATTCGTCGCACAAAGTTACACTCATCCCTAAATAGTTTTTACAAATAGACTTCATTTAGTACTTCATGCATGTAAGATTCCCTTTGAAATTTTTTTCCCTTCAAAAGATAAAATTTCCCCAAACTTTCTCTCTCCAAACTTCACTATTCACAATCACATCAAATCTCTCTCCTTGTGCATAGAGCACTAAACGTAGGTAAATCAAAAGACTAATTGTATAGTTTTGATGTACACGACGAGACGAACCTTTTGAGCCTAATTAGGTCATGATAGGACAATGTTTACCACAAACAAACGAAATGTGCTACAGTGCGCTACAGTGTCCGATGTGACATTTTCACTCAACTTTCATCCTCTCTTTTGAGGAAGTGAACACCCCTATGCAAAAATAAAGTTTCCATCACATCAAAATGTCGGCGCATAGAGTACTAATAGAGATAAATCAAAAATCAATTACACGGTTTCGCTGTACTCTGCGAGATGAAGATTTTAAGGCTAATTAATTAATTTTTGAATAATTTTTCATACCTACAAACAAAATGCTACAATATCGTAATGATTGTGAAGAAACTCCAAACCCCAACCCCTATTTTAGAACACGGTGAAGGCCGGAATTGATATCCCAAATCCTCCCCCTTCGGTCAAAGGAACTTTCCGCTACCCTACACCGTTTACTATGGCGCAAGAAAACAAGCACGGGCTCCGATTCCTACGTGCTGTCCGGCCTCTCCTCCTGCAACACGCACGGCTGTCTTCAGCTTCTTCAGAAAACAATAGTCACAGAGCATTCCTTTCTCTTCACAGGAGTACTCTCATGTGCCATTCTTCATTGGCATTGTTTACATTTTAGCATATCATAAGGATCTATTATGATACAAGGATTAGGTGCCTAACGGACATTGGTTCTTCTGAAAAATTATTTCTAGATGTAATAAAAAAACTTTTTTACATTTTCATTTAAGAGAGATAGTGTATTTTTTAAGGATATAAGCCCCTATCTACGTCCACTTTCCTTGAGTGAGCATAATATAGATTTTTTTATGCGATTTCAAATTTCAAGATAACTCATTAGAATTATTAAAAAGACCGTCCTGATATATTACGTAGGAATATTTAGATTGCCACCTCTTATGTGCTTTATTACTTCTGTTCCAGAATCTATCACTATTGTTTATCCTTATAAAATATGATATAAAATCGAAGTACGGACTAGGAGAAAGGGATATATAGTGAAATTCTAGATTTGATCTTTTTATCTAAATTATTTGATTATAATCGAGAGCATTATCGATCCAATTGTCCCATATCTTGCCTATGTCTGACCCCAAGTTAATCAAGTGTAGTATTAGGGGGTAGTAAAAGGAAAGGAAAACAAATCAATCATCTCAGTATTATGACCCTAGAGACCAGGAACAGCGCCCCAGCAAGCCGGTAAAAAGACAGTAGTGCTACCTATCGAGGTGCCTAATCAGCAATCCCATCCTTGGGAACACACGCAGTCCGGAAAAGACAGGGTGCAGCAGCTAGCTGATCGATGGATGTGCTCGCTCAAGTCACGCATGGAAGAACGGGGCAGGCAGCAACGGACGGCCATGGCAATGGCATCTCCCTCTAGCCCCTTCTCCCATGCAGCAGCAAGCAAGTCTTCCATGGAATTAATGGCAGGCCAGCCGCCTCGGGAACCGCGCGCCCGTCGTCCATGCAGCTAGCGCAGGCCGCAGGGCATGACCTCCCTCTCCGATCTCCGACCCTGCACTGGGCTGGGCGGCGACTTGTTAATTTCTTACTACTGCGGCTGCAGAAGCAGCTGCTGACCTTGTTCATTCATCTTCTTCTTCTTCTTGAACACCTCGCTGACACCGCAATTTCAGGGTCGATTTGTCAGTGCGCCTCGTAAACTAAGCACGTACGCCCGAATAAAAACCCTAGATAGGTGTTATTAGCTGCTGCTGACAGTGCGCGCCCGGATGGGCAAAGTAAATTACAGCCGTCGTCGGCGCGCGGGCTTTAGGTTAATTATATAGCTAGGGCATGGGAGAGAGATGGGATTGAGATCGGCAGGGCACGTGAGGGCTCAGGGTTCAGATGATTCGAAATGCTTAGATTATAGTACTATAACTATATCACTATATGGCTATATATATATATGCTCACGTGTAGATCTAGCCACACTGCTTTGCACCCAGGAACTGCCAGGCATACTGAGTGATCTCCAACAAATTTCGATCAATTTCGATGAAATTTTATAGTGTGAACGCGAGGTTTTAATTTTAGGGTCCGGCTCTTGACATGGGTCCACGTGTAGATCTAGCCACACTGCTTTGCACACAGGAGCTGCCAGGCATACTGAGTGATCTCCAACAAATTTCGATCAATTTCGATGAAATTTTATAGTGTGAACGCGAGGTTTTAATTTTAGGGTCCTGCTCTTGACATGGGCCCACGTGTAGATCCAGCCACACTGCTTTGCATAAAGTAATTGTCAGTCATAGTGAGTCATCTCCAACAAATTTCGGTCAATTTCGATAAAAATTTATAGTGTGAACGCGAAATTTTAATTCCAGGGTCTAGGTCTACACAACCCGTTTCAACCCAACCCAATCCAACCCAAACCATATTTACATAGAACCTACTCCACCCCACCTCATTACCTAATATAACCCATTTCAACCCACTCCAATACACTCCACATTAAAATCCAACCCATTTGAACCCACACCATTTGCAGGCCTACGTGAGTCCTATGTGGTTGAAATGGGTTCTTATTGGGTTGTAACCATAGTTTGGCTAATAGTTATTACATTATGAGTTTAAAAGTTTGGGTTGGATTGATGTGTGGTGGTGGTGGTTTGGGGTGGAGTGGATTTATATAATTTCTATCATGAGAATGAATTGGTATGGGTATAGTTTGGTTTCGAACCTACTTGCAGACGCGCTCTACTGTATTGTTGCACTGGCTACATGAGTAGATGATCGATGAGATGACGATCAATTGTACTAGGGCTTTGTGTAAGTGTGTTTTGTCGATAGTTAACTGGCTCCAACGTACTCCTGCTGCTGTCACTGTAGTGCTACTGTGCTAGTGCTTCCTCCCGGCCGTGTGGTGCCAGGTCTAGAACAAGGGCATATTCTGGCAGTTGTCACCTTTTGACTTCTCGCTTACCAAGGCCGCATCGCATTTAGAATTGAATTTGTAGCTAGCTAAGCTACGGCACGCACTCAAGCTTGATGCGCGCGTGAGATCATTTGCACAATTGCATCGGTGATGTTTTTCTTTTAAGAAAAAGTTTCTCTGAAATATTAGCCATCAGATATGATCAAACAAGGTACTTAATTAAGTAAACGTAATAAATTTGATTGCTATGGGGGAGTATAGTCTAGAGAAAATAAAGAAGATAAATGCTGCAAGCAAGCTCCTCTTGGATCTACTGTGGGAAATCTAATAGCAAATTAAACGACAAGATCAAATGAACGCCACAGAACAGAACAAAGTACTCTACTCGGAGATTTGGGGACTTGCATGTTTGGTATTATTGTAGCTTTTTGAGGCCATGAGTGGCACTTTACACTCTCTTGTCTTGTTGTTGTGGTGGTGTGTGTCTAGACCACTGTAGAGAGGCCAGCAGTCTGACAGGTCCCTCTCACACACATCCATTGTTCTCACTGTGGTACCTACGTGATGCATGGACCAATGTCAACTCCCCAATTCCTAGAAAGGTCCCTCTTCTCTTCTCTTCTCTTCTCTTCATGTGTGCCTATATCCTACTCCTACCCCTGCTGCCTCCATTCATTAAGATATATAATGCAAGTTGATTAGCACTAATACTAGCACCCTTTCTGTCCTCTTCTCTGCCCCAGCATATAATACATTTTAACAAAGGCATATAAGACATTTCAGCCTAGAAGCAAGGAAGGTTTGGTAGGGCTGCATGCACGCTGACCACTGCAGCCAGCAGAGAATGGAGACTTCATTCACAGGCCGATCCATCACTAGTGCGCTTGTGCATGTGTGTGTGACAGTGTGTGAGCTTTGGCTTTGGCAACCTCGATGAGGAATCTGTCTAGGTTTAAGACAAGATAAGATATTCATATATATAAACAAATGGAGGAAGGAAGAAAGGAAGGATGCTTTATTAATTTTTTTGTAGTACGTAGGAAGAATCGGCTGGTTGGGGCTAGGTCTTACTTTGACTGCTATACGGATCCATGCCACGAGCATTGATCAGAGCTCACGTGATGTCGCCCATGCATGTACTTTTCTTTTTGGAAAAGATCAGGAAGGAGACATGCCCAAGAATAACTAGAGGAAGTATCACTGCTCATGCTGAATGCAGAGTTGACTTTGGATTATTTTTTGTTCATTTGCTGCGCTCGATGCAAGAGGTTAATTATTCAATAATTGTACAGACACGGTAACACTGGAGAATAACCTACTTGTATTAGATCCAGCTAGAGACGAGCAAGGCACAGTACCACACAACCGGCCAGTACTGTCTACTGTTATGGAGGAACGAACCAAGCCACAACACTGTTCTAGACATGTCAAACTTGTCTTGTTCTAGACTGGGAGAGGTAGCGTATCAAGGAGTATAAAATCGTAGAAGCATGGCCTCAAATTGATGAATGTGGAAGTTCACAAGACACTCAGCTCCACATCTCAATAGCATTAAAACCACACAAGAGAATGCATTTCAGGCTTTGATGTTTGTTAGTGTTGTTCAACTAATATGGTCTGTATATATCTCCGAGGCACTATTGATAGTGTATTCTAAGAGAAATTAATTGTCAAACTCTGTTTTAAAAGATTTTACACCTTACATAAAAAAGGAAGAACTACTATATGTGCGATCATAGTGACAATAATGACCGGCTGCCTGCTAATGCCCCTAATTCAAAAGAGAGGCAATAGCACAGCCGCATAAGTAGGCCAGGCCAATTATACAACGGAAGCTCTATTTTTTCGACTGGGCCCAGCTGAAATAAACAGAGGCCCAGTCAGGGGATGGCCTACAAAGACCACCACGCCGGGCCTATCACAACCCAAAAATCGAGGCCATTCGGCCAATCGAACAGCCCACGAATCTGGCGCACTTACCGGAAGATCTGGCCCAGTAAGCCAGCCCAATGGCCCAAGATGGCTAGCACATTCCACTGGTCTCCACAACTGCACAGACCCTAAAAGCACCAAAGGTCCATCAACTTATAATCGAGTGTCACTTAGCTCCACAAACTTCGAAACTGAAATTTTTTAGTCCACAAACTTGTATTTTATGTCATTTAGGTCCTTAAACTCCTAAAACTTAAATCATAAACTCTAAAACTATGGTTTTAGGTCCATAAACTTGTAATTTGTGTCACTTAGGTCCATAAATTCTAAAATTACATGTTTAGGTCCATAAACTTGTAATTCGTGTATCAAAATACTCTTTGTGTACACATAGTGCTAGCATAGCATTCTAACCGGAGACCACCCTCTCTTAGCCACTAGGCTATCCTAACGAAACATGCCATTGGTGTTGCATGGCTCGTCTATATTATAGGCTCTGGACATATTTGGACTTTAACTTTAAAACCTTACAATGGCTTACAATGGCAGTATGGGACCCCCTTTGAAGCCTAGTTCATATCAATAACCTCCAAAATAAGTCGATCGTCCCCTTCCGTCTCTCCCTATGCCCTAGGATTCAAAATTAGGGTTCACATTTAAAAATTGTGGCAAAACTCTAGTGAAACACGTGTAGCATGCAGATTCATGCTAGTGCCACATTAGTTAACGAAGATTAGGTGGAGGGGTATATGGACGTAGGTGACACAAACTACAAATTTATGGACCCATAAATACATTTTAAGAGTTTGTGGACCTAAGTAACATTTGAAGTTTATGAACTTAGGTGACACCTCCTTACAAGTTTGATGGATCCCTAGTGCATTTTACTCCTATATTATATAGAACAAATGCAAGCAATAAACCCTAGAGGTTTAAATTAGGTCAAGCTAAGAGTTGTATAAAGTTATACTCTCTTCGTCCTAAAAAAGAAGACACCCTAGGACTTAAAATTTGTCAAAAAAACAAGTTATTTTACTATATTTAGTAAGTGCATGCACATGTAATAATTAATTAGAGTCAAATATGGTTAATAATTAGGGATAATTAAGGTCATTTTACTCTCATTAATTTGTCCTAAAATTTTTAGAATGTCTTTTTTTAGACGGATGGAGTATAAAAGAAAGAAAAGAGAACAAAGGTCAAACCCCTGGTATAAATCCGCCAAGTTACACGGAAATTTGGCATAAACGAGAATTGGTGATGTTACTTCGACTACAACAATGAAAAGAAAATTGCAATTTTAGTACACGAAACATGGCACTTCGCAGTTTTGCCATTCCTAACATCGTCTTCGTAAAAATGGGCCTCGAAACATTGTCCACTTGTTTTCCATGCCATTAGATGTATTTTCACTATTTTCTAATAAAAATACATGTATTTTATACATGAAAGGACACTTTTATAGCAATAGCACCAAGCAGGAGGTGGAGGAGCAGTGGGGCCTCTACGACGGCTTCTACGTCATGGTGAGTGCAACCTCCCGGTGCGCCGCCGCCGGGGGGTCAGCTGCCTGGGGCGCTACATGCGGCGCATGGTCATCATCCCGCCCGGCATGGACTTCAGCTACGGCGACGTGGACGACCTCGCCGGAGACGGACGGCCTCCAGGCGCTCATCAGCCCCTGCCTCTCATCTGGTCAGAGGTAGGTAACTAATTCAACGCTATTGTTGGCTGTGAAGCTCATATAGGAACAGAGCAAGCAGAGTGATCGAAGGAGCTCCTCTGTTTTTGTTCTGGCAGGTGCTGAGGTTCTTCATGAACCCGCACGAGCCGATGATCCTGGCGCTGTCACGGCCGGACCCGAAGAGGAACGTCACCACACTGCTCAAGGCCTACGGCGAGAGCCGGCACCTCAGGGAGCTCGCGAACCTGAAGCTGATACTGGGGAACATGGACGACATCGAGGAGATGTTCGACGGCGCCGCAAACGTGCTCACGGCCGTGCTCAAGCTCATCGACCGATATGATCTCTACGGCCTGGTGGCCTACCCCAAGCACCACAAGCAGACCGACGTGCCGCACATTTACCGACTCGCCGCCAAGACGAAGGTAAAAAATTCAAATTACATTTGCAGATTTTGTCTGTAATTTTGGAGATTGATTTTCTTGAACATTTGCAGGGAGTGTTCATAAATCTGCTCTTGTGGAGCCATTCGGCCTCACCCTCATAGAGGTAACAATCTCTTGAAATGTTCAGTTTCAGTTTCACATATTTTATTTGACTAGTTTTAGATGAAATTTGATTCGATTTGATTTGCGTTGTGACAAATTGTGTTGATATGTGCAGGGTGCAGCTTACAGTCTGCCGGTGGTGGCCACCAAGAACGGCGGGCCGGTGGGCATCATCAAGGCGCGGCACAACGGGCTGCTGGTGGACCCGCACGACGCGGCGGCGATCACCGACGCGCTGGTGAGCCTGCTCGCCGACAAGGCGCGGTGGCTCGAGTGCCGGCGCGACGGCTTCCGCAACATCCACCGGACGCCGGCATGACGATCCTGGAGGCAGCGGCCGCGATCAGGGCATGCGGCGCGTCCCGGCCGCCTTTGACGCACTGGTCTAGAGAAAATTACAATAGTGTCCTTTCATGTATAAAATACATGTATTTTTCTTAGAAAATAGAGGAAATATATCTAATGGCATGAAAAACGAGAGGACAACGTTTCGAAACCCATTTCTACGAAGACGATGTTTGGAATGGCAAAACTACGAAGCCTAACGTTTCGAGTACCAAAATTGCAATTTTCTCAACAATGAAGAGGTTACCTCACCATGGTCGTGCGGCCAGCAAAACCCCCTCACATTTGATTTTCTAAAGGGATAGCTCTCGTGGGAAACTAGACATATTTGCTCCATTAGGCTATATTTGGTACACAAGCAACTAAACAAAAGTATGTCTAGGCGACCAAATGTACCTTTAAAATGTTATTGCTTGAGTTACAAATATATGCGAACCCAAAAATCACATCGAACAGTTAGATACTTTGCGTTGTAGAGGTTATCTATATATAACCTATATAATTGATACCCACCCCGTGGTGGCCAAATTCACGAAAATCGCCGCCCCATTCTGGAGGCCCCGCCGTCGCTCCCTGTCCATCTCGTCCGTACCCGCGCCGCGTTCTTCGTCCTTTGCAGCGGGTAAAGTCTTTGAAACTTTGGTGTATTCCAGATTTATACGGATTCGGGTCCCAAACTCCGAGTCCGGTTTATGTCTGAATCTGACAGAAAGAGACAGCACCGGTTGAACTTGAACGGGAGGTGCTGCATGCGCGGGGAGCGGCTGTGCAGAAACCCAACAATGATATGGGTTTCCGGATAAGAAAACTTCTCATTGGAAGTTAGCTAGATCAAAGATAAAGTTTTGCCATGGTGATTTATGATAGTGCATATGTTAAGTTGAACCTGCAAAACGAGTCCAAGAACCCAAACCCCCCTCTCAGTGGAAGTTATCAAAATTGTTATGAAGTAGAGACAAGAACTTGGAATGGTTTACTGTCTTTCCTGCTTTTGCGAGCTTATCAACAACTTTGTTCATTCCCGTTTTGACTTAACAACTGATTGTTTCATTCTTTGGGTGACTCATGTAGCTAGAATTGGTCTTAAAGACCAATGCCCACGATTCTGGTGCAATGATCCCTATGTGGCAAAGTTCACCGCTTGCGAGTTGAGAGCAGCAGCTAGCTTGGCTCCCGGTAGCAATGCTTGAGCTTCTGCCTCTAGGGATATATATAGATCAGTACATGATACCATTATTTCACTGGATCGGACAATTGAGTTATCTGGGTCTCGATTCTTAAATGGCTGTTAGCATTGTGCTATTTTCGGCTGCTAGAGCCAAAGAGGGCACAATTCACATGTCTACAAAATTGTGCATTTGAGCTTTATTATCTTCTAAAAGAAAATAGCTATGCCTTTGAGCCAGAAGACCATGCATTGTTCAGACGTCGATGATATGTTTGATCATTCAATGTCAGAGATAATACTATGGCAACAACTTTCCAGAACAAAACCTGTTTCCATCGTTCAGCGGGGAAATAACCACTAGAGATTCAGAATTCCTCATAGGCCTAAACTTTTCGTTTGCGTTCACCACACGAATTCGGCACAGAAATGAGAGACTCCAGGCCTTCGGGGACCTGACAGACTCCAGGCCGAACTCGGCGCCTTGGACGAACCCGCCGCCGGTTTCCGCGACCGAATTTATATCGCCAAAAAATTAATTAAATCTAGTAATTCCGAGTCTGGATTCTGGAAGGGGCAAAAAAATCGCCGCCCGAAACGAAGCCCTCCCTCCAGTGTCCAGTCTCCACCACCAAATCCGGGTCTAGGGTTTCCGCCTCGCGAACCTTCCGCTCGCCGCCGGCCGCCATGGGCTCCGGCGACGACGAGCGCTCCACCTCCAAGCACCACCACCGCGACAAGGACAAGGACCGCGACCGCGAGCGCTCCTCCTCGCGGCACCACCGCGACGACGGCGACCGGGACCGGGACCGCCACCGGGAGAAGGAACGGGATCGCGAGGAGCGCAAGGAGCGGGAGCGGGAGGAGCGCAAGGAGCGGGAGCGGGAGGAGCGCAAGGAGCGGGAGCGGGAGGAGCGCAAGGAGCGGGAGCGGGAGGAGCGCAAGGAGCGGGAGCGGGAGGAGCGCAAGGAGCGGGAGCGGGAGGAGCGCAAGGAGCGGGAGCGGGAGGAGCGCAAGGAGCGGGAGCGGGAGGAGCGCAAGGAGCGGGAGCGGGAGGAGCGCAAGGAGCGGGAGCGGGAGGAGCGCAAGGAGCGGGAGCGGGAGGAGCGCAATGCGAGGGAGCGGGAGGAGCGGGAGAGGGAGAAGGAGCGGGTGCGGGAGGAGAAGGAGAAGGAGCGGGCGCGGCGGCGCGAGGAGAGGGACCGCGAGGAGCGGGACCGGTCCAGGCGGCGCGGCGACGCGGACGGCGAGGACGACGAGGACCGGGACCGCGACCGCGACCGCAAGCGCCGCCGCCGGTCCTCGCACCACCACCACCGCGATGAGGAGCCGGAGGCGGCGCCGCCCCGAGAGCGGGAGGAGGAGGTGGACGACGAGGAGGCGGAGCGGCGGCGGCAGCGGAAGAAGGAGGAGGACATGGAGGCTGAGCAGCAGCGGCTCGACGATGAGATGGAGCGCCGCCGTCGACGCGTCAAGGAGTGGCAGGAGAAGCGCCGCGAGCAGCAGGATGGGGGTGGCGCCGGTGGTGCTTCCGCTTCCGCGGTGGCAGCCGAGGCTGATGGCGCCAAGGAGGGGAAGAAGTGGACATTGGATGGGGAGGAGTCTGATGAGGAAGAGGATAAGGAGGATGGCAAGAAGGCGGAGGAGAATGGCGGCGCTGGTGACATGGATGTGGATCAATCGAATGGGGGCGGCGGTGCGAACGGTGCTGCTGGTATGGAGGAGGATGAGATTGATCCGCTCGATGCCTTCATGAACTCCATGGTGCTGCCGGAGGTTGCGAAGCTGGAAAGTGCTGCTGCAACAACGGATACTGCACCTGCTGCTGGTGCAGATGACAAGAATGGTAAGAGCGCAAAGGATGTCGCTAGCAATGGGGATAAGAAAGGGCCAAGGAGAGCAATGGGGAGAATTATGCAAGGGGATGATTCAGAGTCGGATTATGATGATGCTGATGACGAGGGGGCTGGAGAAGAGGATGAGGATGATGAGGAGTTCATAAAGCGTGTCAAGAAGACAAAGGCAGAGAAGCTGGCAATTGTTGACCATTCCAAGATTGACTACCAACCGTTCCGGAAGAATTTCTATATCGAGGTGAAGGACATTACCAAGATGACATCTGAGGAAGTGGTGGCCTACAGGAAGGAGTTGGAGCTCAAGGTGCATGGGAAAGACGTGCCCAAGCCAATAAAGACATGGGTGCAGAGTGGGCTGACGAGCAAGCTCCTTGACACCATCAAGAAGCTTGGCTTTGAGAAACCAATGCCTATACAGACACAAGCGCTGCCAATCATAATGAGTGGACGCGACTGTATAGGAATTGCAAAGACTGGATCTGGCAAGACACTAGCATTTGTCCTCCCGATGCTGAGGCATGTCAAAGACCAGCCGCCTGTTGTTCCTGGAGATGGCCCTATTGGGCTTATTATGGCTCCCACCAGGGAGCTTGTGGTGCAGATACATTCAGACATTAAGAAGTTCTCTAAGGTGCTCGGCATCAACTGTGTTCCAATCTATGGAGGTTCGGGGGTTGCACAGCAGATTAGCGAATTGAAGAGGGGTGCTGAAATTGTTGTTTGTACACCGGGAAGGATGATTGATATCCTTTGCACTAGCAGCGGAAAAATTACTAACCTTCGCAGAGTGACTTTCTTGGTGATGGATGAAGCTGATAGGATGTTTGATATGGGTTTTGAGCCCCAGATTACTCGGATAGTTCAGAACACCCGGCCAGATAGGCAGACAGTACTTTTCTCTGCCACATTTCCACGGCAGGTGGAGATACTGGCACGCAAGGTGCTGACTAAGCCTGTTGAAATTCAGGTGGGCGGGAGAAGTGTCGTGAACAAAGATATCACACAACTGGTTGAGGTGCGACCAGACAGTGAGAGGTTCTTCAGGCTGTTAGAGTTGCTTGGTGAATGGTATGTTAAGGGGAAAATTCTTGTTTTTGTTCACTCACAAGATAAATGTGATTCTCTACTCAAAGAACTATTCCAGCATGGGTATCCATGTCTGTCTCTTCATGGTGGTAAAGATCAAACTGATAGAGAATCAACTATTGCTGATTTCAAGAGCAATGTTTGCAGCTTACTGATTGCTACAAGTGTTGCCGCTAGGGGTTTAGATGTGAAAGAGCTTGAGCTGGTTGTCAATTATGATGTCCCTAACCATTATGAGGACTATGTTCATCGTGTTGGGCGAACAGGGCGTGCTGGTAGAAAGGGCTTTGCTGTGACTTTTATTTCTGAGGAAGAGGAGAGGTATGCACCAGACCTTGTTAAGGCCCTGGAGCTCTCGCAGCAAGCTCTTCCAGAAGATCTGAAAGCCCTAGCTGATCGGTTTATGGCGAAGGTGAAGCAGGGCACAGAGCAGGCCCATGGTACAGGTTATGGTGGTAGTGGTTTTAAGTTCAACGAGGAAGAGGATGAAGATATTGATAGCATTTTCCATTGGTTGAATATTTAGCTATTGTTGTGTGGGCGCAATGTACAAATATTCTTTTTGTTACTTTATAAGCTGATGTTTCTTGGAACTTATTAACTGATATTTCTCATTTGTCTAATGCCGACTTGATATTATTCTCTTCAATGCTATTTCTGCCTCTGTACTTTATGTACTGACGGTTTTCTTGGATTATTTTTCTTTGCTTTGCAGCTTACAATGAGCGCAACACAAAGCCATTGATGGATTGCTACTTCCAATGTTCGAGTCATCAGAATATAATTTTCTTTGCTAATATTTTATAAGGCAGCTAATGGTTACTTGCTATCACATGGTTATTATGAAATTATTGGGGGTGTTTCGGCAACTTCTACTGACAGGTTTTGGTTACCTTTGGACAGAAGGCTTAGAACACTGGTGATGGCTGGCCTGCCAGTGCCGTTACGCCAAGGAAGGCACAGAGCTTTCTGGTGCGGTTTTTAAAGTGACGGTTGTGCTATGGATACTGTTCTTATTGTTCCCCTTGGAAACTGATCTTATTGTTTGCTTGCTTATGGATATTGTTCCCATTTTTATGAGAGATGATACAAAGATTGTGACTATGGCTTAATTAATCCAGGTGTACCTATTGATTTGCCTGTGGGAAGCTGGGAAGCTATTGTTTTCTCTGTTGGTTTGACTCTATTTAACCCCTTATTATTTGTGCGCTCTGATTCTAGTGTTTTCCGTTTTGTGTTTAAAAAGGTGCCGTGATATTCTTGTTTTGGTCTTCAGATGCTCTGTTGTTACCATTGCAAGCGGAGGATCAGCTTAGGTATGTTTGTGAGCTGCTGCAGGTCGCGGTGGTGGTGGTGGATGATGCAGATGGTCTTCTTGCTCCTAGGTTTGCATTGCGTACGAGCGATGGATGGCGTCGTCCGAATTGACTATATCTCTAGCGCTGTTGTATATATCTCGGTCGTGCCATCCGACGTGGCGGGTGATAACCTCGAGGAAATTCAGAAGCTCCATTGTGGTCAGTCAGGCAGAGTTCCTATGAGGTCTGAGATTTTCCCAGGCTCTGTGATTCCTGGTTGCGGGTGTGTCATTGTTCAGAATGAAGCTCTTTAATTTTGTTTCTTATGGCTGTGGGATTTTCTTGATAATAAGGTATGCATAGTATTGATAGCATTTTCCATTGGTTGAATATTTAGCTATTGTTGTGTGGGCGCAATGTACAAATATTCTTTTTGTTACTTTATAAGCTGATCTTTCTTGGAACTTATTAACTGATATTTCTCATTTGTCTAATGTTGACCTGATATTATTCTGTTCAATGCTATTCTTGCCTCTGTACTTTATGTACTGACGGTTTTCTTGGATTGTTCTCTGCTTTGCAGCTTACAATGAGCGCAACACAAAGCCAGTGATGGATTGCTACTTCCAATGTTCGAGTTGTCAGAATATAATTTTCTTTGCTAATATTTTATAAGGCAGCTAATGGTTACTTGCTATCACATGGTTATTATGAAATTATTGGGGGTGTTTCGGCAACTTCTACTGACAGGTTTTGGTTACCTTTGGACAGAAGGCTTAGAACACCGGTGATGGCTGGCCTGCCAGTGCCGTTACACCAAGGAAGGCACTCAGCTTTCTGGTGCGGTTTTGAAAGTGACGGTTGTGTTATGGATACTGTTCTTATTGTTCCCCTTGGAAACTGATCTTATTGTTTGCTTGCTTATGGATATTGTTCCCATTTTTATGAGAGATGATACAAAGATTGTGACTATGGCTTAATTAATCCAGGTGTACCTATTGATTTGCCTGTGGGAAGCTGGGAAGCTATTGTTTTCTCTGTTGGTTTGACTCTATTAACCCCTTATTACTTGTGTGCTCTGATTCTAGTGTTTTCCGTTTTGTGTTTAAAAAGGTGCCGTGATATTCTTGTTTTGGTCTTCAGATGCTCTGTTGTTACCATTGCAAGCGGAGGATCAGCTTAGGTATGTTTGTGAGCTGCTGCAGGTCGCGGTGGTGGTGGTGGATGATGCGGCTGGACTTCTGACTCATATGGTTCCATTGCGTAACATTTTTTCCTTTTTGATGTTACCGTATGAAGAGGGTGCTGCTTATGAAAAGAAAAATAGATGAATGGTAACATTTGGTTTGGTTTCCTGAACATGAGAAAATGAGCCAATTTAACCTTTTTATCTTGGTGTATATAATGTGCCCGTGCGCTTGAGTAGAGTATGGAAGGCTATGCTTGATTTCTGGTGAGTGAATACATTTACTTTCATCCATGATAATCGTGTCTGGGACTCTGGGGAGTACTGTTTCCCAAGTTCATCTGCTCTTTCCTAAAAGTGTGCTTGATATGTTGCTCTTTACGTTCCTAACATATAAAGGAAAGGTTGGACCTGAAAGAGTTGTTTTAGTTTGATATGAATTGGTGGACCCAATTTTGCCTCTTTTTTGTTGTGATGCTGGTGCGCTTTAGTAAGAATGTGAAACGGTGTTCCTAAATCCTAACATCTGCCGGAGGCTGACGTCCCATGATCATCAACTTTAAAATAAGCTGATCCTTTTCGGACATGATCTTTCCTCCACCACTCACGATTTGCATGCCGGGAAAACCTGAATCGGTAAATTTCAAACGAATTCGCCTCTAGCAACATGCTGTCAAACTCTTTTCCAGCCTCGAGCACGCCGTGTCCGAGTGAAGTGAGGACGACAACTAGCCTCCAACCGAGATACCTGAAGCAGGCCCATGGGTCTATCCTCCCGAAATTCTACTGGTACGAACTTTTGAAATATAATAAGTCTTTTACATATTTCCACGTCAGTCACAATTCAACCCATACACTAAAAAAATTTGCCACGTTAACTTGGGGGCTCGTATGTAGCACACATAAGCTAGATAAGGCACATGGCTTTAAAGCTCAATAAGGCCCAATTTCATTATTTTCTTCCTTCCGTCGTTCGCTTCTCGTTCTTCTTCCTCTCCAGCGTGCTCCCCTGTCCTGCAGACCTATCGTTGCCCCTACCGCCGTCTTCCACTGCTCATGGCGGTGAAGCGTCGTACCGCACCTCCGCCCACCACCACTACGCCATGCTGCTCGCACCGCTCGACATCACCTCGCCACCGCCGTCGACCCCGTCCATCCGGATGAGTCTTCCACTGCGCCGTCTAGAATCATGACTTTGAAGCCCATCAGTCTCAAGCTAAAGGTCTCTACCAACATGTAAAACTAATATATTCAACATTTTCTAAAACCCGAATCAACATTTTGCAAAAGGAAAAACATTCAACATTTTTTTAGCCTATTTCAACATCTCCAAATGGTGAACTCAACATTTTTTAAAACAAAGATCATTTTGAGGAAAAAAGTTTTTGAATCTTTATCTCTGTCATCGTCGGCGCTTGAAGCAGTGTGTAGGGGATCACAGCAGTGGCACATAGGAGTCACGACGATGGTGCCTAGTGAGCGGCGATAAAAGAAGGAGCAGTGCGTAGGCACATCCAAGGAGGTGACAGCGGCGGCGCACATGCACATGCTCGGCAGCGGCGACGAGCATGATATGGGCGGCAGCGGCGGCGGATGTGACATGCGCAAGGAAGCGGAGGCCCGCGGCCGCAGCGCGCTGCAAGTGCGAGGAAGGGAGGAGCTCGGTTGCACCGGCGCAACAAGTTCGAGGAAGAGGAGACGCTCGGCGGCAGAGGCGCAGAGCAGGAGGAGGGTGGAGATTGAGGAAAAAATCTTACGGATGAGAATTCATGCACGAATCTCAAACATTGGAAGCTAGGTAGGTAAAAACTCGCGGAAGCCGTATAGGATTCATGCGTTAACTTGGCCCGTCCTGCTGAAATAACTTTTGCTGGGCCAGATATTTGTTTGTGATTTTGAGTCGGCTGTCTAACATTCCAAGCCCATTTGACGCAAATGGCGGCAAGGAACCCGCATCGCTCCCTGTCCCCTGCTGCCGCCTCCAAATCCTTCCCGGCGCCGGCGGCCGCCCACCGCCGCTGCCTTCCTGTCGACCTCCGCCCCCACCCAATCGTTCCCAGCCTGCCGATCCATCTCTAGAGTCCGCATCCCGTCCTCCCTGAGAACCACAAACCTAGCCCCAGCAGGGGCGTGCGGGCCCGCAACGGAACCACCGAGGATGACGGAGATTCCGCACCCAACTCGGATACGGAATCCGATGGTGCTGTGTTTTTGAAATCCGAGTACAATCGTTTTATCTCTTCCTTCCTATTTTTAAACCCGGAAGCAGGGGACGCCAGTGCAGTGCAGCCACATCCAGAGAGCAGGGCGCGGAGATGGAGCCGAGCAAGGCAATAAGCGATCGCGAGCCTTTCGACCTTTTCCGCCTGGTCGTCAAGAACCATCTATTGGCTGCTTTGATTAAGCTTGCCGCCGTAAGTGCACCCTTTCACGGCTTTCTTCCATTTCAATTACTTGTTCGTTGTTACTACCTGTTGATGTCATTCGTTCGTGTTACATGCATATTTCCTGAGTTTATGGTGTTGGAGTCGGTCGTGCGTGGCCTTTGGTTGTAATAATCTATAGGTTTATTATAGCCGTGCAATCACTGAACAATCGAAAATGGGCATTCCACACATCTTTCGCACCAGCTCACTCTTGGTAGCATGTCATTCATGATTCTAGGTGTACCTCTGAAACCCGAAAGCCCATCGAACTAAAAGAACAAATGATTGGTAGTCTCGTTATTATATTGCCACATAAGTTGCATTTTCAGACACCTTTCTACCATATTCGAATCAAATTATCCTTACTCAGAATGTTGTTATTATGATTTAATAACTAAATAAAGACCTTTATTTGGGAAGCTTATTAGTTTCTAGGTGCACTTTTTGGGGAAAATTTAGTCCTGGCAAATAGCAATGCTCTTCAAGGGCGTGCCTTGATATTGTGTATCGTCAGTTCTTATCTTTCTCTCGCACAGAGGCACTTCTATTGCATGCCTAATTTTTATTCTATTGGTGATACAATCATGTTTTTCATGCTTTTATGTCAGTTTACTATTTTGTGATCTGGCGAGGCATTCAATATTACAAGGTTGTTTTTCTTGAAGACTATGCTATGCCCCCCCCTGATGATGATGATTCCACTGGAAAGATGTCAACCATCGTGTAATAAGCGTAAATTTCAGAAGGTCCCTGGTTATGTTGCCGCTGCTGCAGAACCACTGGCCATTGAATCTGTGGCTCAATTGCAGCGGAGAAACCTTGTTTAGTGATAAATAAAGAGGGCACCTGAGGGCTGAAGGGTCTGAGTCCCTGATTGTGGAGACGGCGAGCAATGTTTCGTTTCTGTGCCAGTTTGAGGTTTTAAGTAGTTTTCCGATATCTAAATGTGGTGTACTTGTTCCAGTATCGAGAAAAGAGGACACCTCGAGTTAGTAATGTAGGCGTCCTGTGTAGTACCATGGCAGAGCTTGCCTTTATGTATCTCAGTTAGTTTACTATCTCGAGATACTGTTTGTAGTAAAGTGTTCTTCCTTGAGAACACTGTTCATGTATGGTATCATCGTCAGAAAAGAAATAATGTTTATGCTATTCATTGAATTCTTTTTTTTCCCACAACAAAAGACTATTCAATGAAATCCTTGTTATTTGCCTATTTCACTTTACGTTTTTCTTGCTGCACTACATGAGTTAGTAATGTTTGATTGTGTGGCGACAATACAGCTGCTTGCTTACAATGTACTACCTCCGTTCCATAATATTTGACGCTGCGGACAGGGATTTTTGCCTGCAGTTAGTGTAGTTTGTTTGCCGGAAACGACAAATAAAATGGATCAGAGGTAGTAACAGCACGATCGAATATCTAAACGGAATTCCTAACAAACAACATTGAATATGAATAAACGGTGTTCCTCGTAACATCTGCCTGAGGCTGACGTACCATGATAAACTTTAAAATAAGCTGATCCTTTTCGGACATGATCTTTCCTCTACCACTTACGATTTGCATGACGATTCAGACGAATTCGCCTCTAGCAACATAGTATGCTGTCAAACTCTTTCCCAGCCTCGAGCAGCCGACGCCGTGTCGGAGTGAAGTGGCACGACAACTAGCCTGCAACCGAGATTACCTGAAGCGGGCCCATGGGTCTATCCTCGCTAGCGTCATCTCATCTTGCAGCACAGCCCACCTTCGCTTTGGGCCGTCCACGTCGCAAAAAATTATCTTTAGTGGGCTGCCAGGTAGTCTTTGTTTGTGATTTTAAGTGGGCTATAACATGCGGGTCGTTGGGCCACACTCAATCGTTCCCGGCCTGCCGATCCATCTGTATAATCTGCATCCCCTCCTCCCTGAGAACCACAAACTTAGCCCCAGCAGGGGCGTGCGGGCCCGCAACGGAACCGCTGAGATTGACGGAGATTCCGCACCCATCTCGGATACGGAATCCGACGGTGATTCCGATGGTGTTGTGTTTTTGAAATCCGAGTGCAATGGTTTCATCTCCTCCTTCCTCTTTTTAAATCCGGAAGCAGGGGGCCTCGCAGCCCTATCCAGAGCAGGGCGCGGACATGGAGCCGAGCAAGGCAATAAGCGATCGCGAGCCTTTCGACCTTACCATGGCAGAGCTTGCCTTTATGTATCTCAGTTAGTTTACTATCTCGAAATATTGTTTGTCCCCGATTTGTTTCGAAAAAAAAAAATTGTTTGTAGTAGAGTGTTCTTCCTTGAGGACACTGTTCTGTTCATGTATGTTATCATCATCAGAAAAGAAAAAAAATAAAGTTTATGCTATTAATTGAATTATTATTTTTTCTTTCCCAAAAGACTATTCATTGAATTCCTTATTACTCCGTATTTGCCTATTTCACTTTACGTTTTTCTTGCTGCACTACATGAGTTAGTAATGTTTGATTGTGTGGCGACAATACAGCTGCTTGCTTACAATGTAACAGCACGATCGAATATTATCTAAACGGAATTCCTTTATTTTAGCACAATCTAAACGGAATTCCTAACAAATAACATTGAATATGAGAACCAGCTGCTAGACGAAATGGGCTGCAATCCTAAATAAGTGACAAGGCCCATACATAGTCCATTCTGGTAACTGAAACGGGCTGATATCCTCAGAAAGTGGCAAGGCCCAATAATCATATGGGCCAAGGCCTAACCTAAGACAGCAGGCATGAAGGATGGATGAATGAATGCTCGCTCTCAATCAAAACCGGCTGTGCATCGACGCCGTGGCGGTTCACTGGTTCAGCCGGCGGCGATAGGGCGGCCGGCGACGTGACCCTGCGCCGGCGCACCGCCGCCGCGGGGCGAGGGTCCGTCGAGCCTCCGGGCTTTGAGGGGATTGATTGATTGATTGGTCCCCTTTGCGGTGAGCAACCAAGCCCAAACCCTCCGCTCCCCCTTTCTCTCCCCCGATTCACCAGTCGATTTGATTGCGGATTTCCTATCTGCGGCGTGCAACTAACCGGAATCCTCCGTCGATCCGTGGTTCTACTAGGTTCTTCTCCCCCCTCCTCTCCGGTGGGCGCGCGCGGGATCGAAGGGTAGGGTTTGGGGCCCAAGTTGGGGGCGACAGCAGCAGCAGCAGCAGCAGCAGCAGCAGCGACGATGGACTACACCAACGCCATCCACATCATCCCGGACGCGGCGGGGCCCGACGCCTGGGCCAACGCGGCCGGGGACTCCGGCATCTGGGCCACCGAGGACGACTACCGCCAGTGGAACGCCGACCCGGGCTACGGCGACCGGAACCCCTCCTCGCGGGCGGGGAGCGAGCAGCCGCCGCCGGGCAAGAAGGCGCGCGGCGGGGGCAGTGGCGGAGGCGGAGCCGGCGCCGGCGGCGACACCGGGGGCAGCAGCAGCACGAGCAAGTCCCGCGCCATCGGCAAGATGTTCTTCAAGACCAAGCTCTGCTGCAAGTTCCGGGCCGGGACCTGCCCCTATGTCACCAACTGCAACTTCGCGCACGGCATGGAGGAGCTCCGCAAGCCGCCGCCCAACTGGCAGGAGATCGTGGCCGCGCACGAGGAGGCCACCGAGCAGCGGGAGGAGCACCAGATCCCCATCATGACCTCCGGCAGCGTCGTGGCTGGGGACGGCGGAGGCAGCGGCTCGCAAGGGGGCAGGGCATACAAGGGCCGCCACTGCAAGAAGTTCTACACCGAGGAAGGGTGCCCGTACGGCGATGCCTGCACGTTCCTGCATGATGAGCAGTCCAAGGCGCGGGAGAGCGTGGCCATCAGTCTCTCGCCCACGGTTGGTGGCGGAGGATACAATGCCGCCGCTGCCAATGGGGTGATGGTGCAGAAGCCATCCAACTGGAAGACGAGGATCTGTAACAAGTGGGAGATGACCGGATATTGCCCGTTCGGGAGCAAGTGCCACTTTGCTCATGGGGCTGCTGGTGAGTCTCAGGTTTCATATGTGCCTTTAATCATAAGTCTGTTATACTTCCTGCTTCATCCATATAGGGCCTAATGTATTGAATTATGATATGACCCGCGCAAAAGTTGGATATGTCTACTTCATTTGTCTTTCAAGTAATTTGTATGATACATTGTTATATTAGTACTTGTGATTGAAACATTGGATCCCATAATGTTAGCCATCCCCATTTGATCTCTGACCCTGTTTCAGATATTAAGTTGGGGTAGGTTGCAATATTGAATTGTTGATGGTTTTTCGTAATTAGCAACGATACACGGTTGTACAATTTAATTATTGTATACCAAATTACTTTTCAGTCTTGAACTATTGTGTGATGGGAAGTTGATGGTATGCTTTTTCAATACAATAGTGAATTACTAGAAGATCTCTGTTGGGACAATAAGATGTTTGTGGTTTGTGAATTTAACCATAATGGTAAATGTAGTTTCTTCGTAGAAGTAACTCAGATTTGAACTATTGTTTCGTCAATTATTTTTCAATCATGTACGATTATAATTTGGAAGTATATCATTTGCTTCTCAATACGCTAGTGAATTGCTAGAAGAAATCTGTTGGGGGCTATTAGATGTTCATGGTTTATTAGTAAACCTTGCTGGTAGGTTTAGATGTGTAGTGTCTTCTCCAGTTCCTATGAGGTTTGAGATGTTTAGAGGCTCTGTGATTCCTGATTGCGGGTGTGTCATTGTGCAGAATGAAGCTCTTTAATTTTGTTTCTTCAAATTATGAGTACATTATGTTGAGTTGGGTGCCAGCAAAAGAAAAAAAAAAGCTTGTCAGTGAATCTTTTTACTACCGAAAAAAGTGGGACTTGATTGTAATTTAACATGACCATTCATATCTTTTGGCTCTAGGTTGTGCAAATTTCCATCTTAGACAGTTCAATTCAGTCAATGAGCTATTGGGTGTTGTTCAGAGAAATGTCACTTGCCCAGTCACCTCTGTTTTTTAGGGTTTGTGTTTGTTCTGCCTCAGGGTCAGCTATGTACTTCTGAATTTCTGTTGCAGTCTTTATCTTGTGCTGCTGCTGCCTTAGACCATGGGATCAGCTATGGATATCCGACATTTCTGTTGCATTCTTTATCTTTCATAACACACTTCTGCTTGAAGTATATGATCAATTGTTAGAAAGGGACTAGTTCATTGCATTAGTGAAATTACAGTCAGGTGGATTGCCGTTGACTTCTCTTTATAATTCTGTATATCCCAAGTTCTTGATGCAGGTTAATCTTAACGTTTGTCTGTAATTGCAGAACTTCACAAGTATGGTGGGGGACTTGTGGACATAGATGGCAGGGATGCTGCGTCCACTCCTGACTCGAAGCAAGCTGGTGCATCTGCAAAAGCACCTGCAGATTCTGCTGCTGCATCCACGGCGATGCCCCCTCACGCAGACGTGTACCATCTAGGCATCCAGTCGCAGCGTTCCACTCTCGTGAGCCAGAGGTCGGGGCAACTGCAAAGGCCCGTTCACAAATGGAAGGGCCCTGACAAGATCAGCAGGATCTATGGTGATTGGATAGACGAGAATGAATAGAAGGGGAAGCACTTAGTATCTGGTTGCCTTTGCTTCAGCTGGTGCGCAGGCGGCTTAGAAGTGGTAGTTGGCATTGTGAAACCTGGTCTCCATAGAAGGCGTGTCCTTAGTCTGAATATTGTGTTGCTACAGGTCCTGTTGTTTCTGTTGTATGGGTGCTTAAGTGAGGATCAACTTTGCAAGACATATTGGGAAGGATAAGTGCTAGAACATAATATGGTCACTTTGCTCTGTTGTTTGTTGAACTAAGTCTCCTTGCAATTCTAGTGTAATCTCTGCTAGATATGTGCAACCTGAGCCTGTAGGTTCTTATTTTCAGGCTGTTGTTGGGCCTAATAGGTCAGCCCAACTTTATGTTCTGTTGCAAGTGGACTTCATTCTCTTCATAAACAGAAGGTACCAGTACTTTCTTAAAAAGGTGTACCATAAACTATGAGATAATCTATTTTTATATATGATAACATCTTTGTTAAGTGTTCGTGTAAACAAAAGCCGATAGCTGCGAAACATTATCGAACTGTTCGGTCGGAGGAATCTCGCATTATCTGCCTGTTGATTAATAGAGCTCGACAAGAGCATTTTAAACAACCTAATTGGAACTAGAGCTAGGACATGTATAAATTAAATATATACCACTGGATTGCCTCGAATCATCTTATCGAGTAAACATAGGTGCACACGCAATTTTTTACATTGCACTAAAGAAATGGCGAAAAGAACACGCTTGTCCTGGAGACTCCATTGGAGAAAAACAATCCAAAGTGCCGGATTGATAGATTGTTAAATGGCCCATGTACCATGTTTCCCAATGCAATAGAATATTACATGTAAAAAAGATAATAAAAAACTGCATGCATCTTCAGTTAGGAATAAATAAACCCATAAGGCATCAAATTTAATTAACCAATGCTGAGTAAACTACAAGACAAACTCTAATGAGAAGAGGAAGTAAGAGTATTTCTTTTACGAGGGTCGAGGGTAACGAATGATCATAAGAAGAGGGGAATGGAATACACTCTGAAGATGCACGCGTTGGAGTCGGAATTAGAGGAACCAGGTCCTAAAGACAATCCAAAGTACGTGCCGGATTGATAGATTGTTAAATTGCCCATGCATGTACCATGTTTCCCAATGTGATAGAATATTACATGCAAAAAAGATTAAAAAAACTGCATGCATCTTCAGTCAGGAATAAAATAAAGCCATAAGCTAGGCATCATATATTTGTTACTTGATTGTCGATCTTGAGTGTAAACTACAAGACAAAATCTACTGAGAATTTCTTTAAAAAAAGTCTACTGAGAAGAGAAAAGTAAGTGATTTTTTACGTGGGTAAATAATGACCATAAGAAGAGTGTAATGAAGTACACTCTGATGATGCATGCGTGGGAGTGGGGAATTAGAGGAACCAGGTCCTAAAAAGGGCAAATTCGATGAACCGGTTCCTTTCCTTTTTCATTCATTCATCATCTTTCCAGAGCGCGACGACGGCGACCCATTTCGTTCATCAAAGCGGCTGCACTCGCTCGAGAGTCACGATCGAAAAGACAAAAGCAGTTGATGAACGATTTGATATATTCTATACATATATATAACTCGTAGGCTCCACGTAGGCGTCGATGGCGAAATGGCAGCACATATATATTGTATGCGTTTGCGAGCGATGCATGGCGTCGTCCGAATTGACTATGGGTGGGTGTGGCGCGACCACCGCTATTAGCTAGCTGTGCTGTATATATCTCGGTCGTGCCATCCGACGTGGCAGGTGATAACCTCGAGGAAATTCGGAAGCTTCAATTCATTGTGGTCATCTAGCTGGAGCTGCATCCGTTTCCGTGAACCAGCAGTTCCTGGTCTCAGGTACCCCGTCGTTTGCTAACTGCATTTGAACGCCTGCTTCGCCTAGGCAGTCAAAAGCGTCCCTGGCCGTTGGAAGAAATTCTTTTTGAAATTGAGCGATGGAAGAAATCCATTCTTCCACATGATTCACATGAATGAATAACCCATGTAGTACGTGTTAGGGTCTGTTTGGTAGAACTCCATCTGATTCTGATTCTCTCTGGAAGCTGATTCTAGAAAAAGTGATTTTATGGTTTAAAGTGATTCTCTAGCGTGAACTCTCAAAATCAGGAGAGAGAATCACTCTACATCTGACGCTACTTTTTTCAGCTCCCAGCCTCTTAGTTCTTAATCACTTCTAAAATCAGCAGAAAATCACTTCTCTCTGAAAAAGTATTTGACAGAGCTTCTCCTTAGTTCAACAAAAAATCAGGTCCAGACAAGGCCTTAGTCCGTCGTCGGTCTTAAAACTCCTACTTTAGAATTGTCCCGTGCGTGTCAAATTATCTTAAAAATTGAACTATACTATACTGTGTAAAAAAGAATCCAAACGCATATATAAAAGCAGAAGAGAAAGTGAGAAACGCAGGTGCCTTTCCGCGCGCTGCTCAATCTGATATATGCTGCTCTGAAGAAACTTCCATCGTCGAATTTCTCGCGTTCGCACGCGTAGGAGATCAACGAGAGCCTCGTGCGAGAAGTAGCGTGAGCACCTTTGGATTTGGGAGCGTGAATTTGGGTGTACGATGTTACTTCGTAATTATTGCGTCACTGTAGCATTTTGTTTGTATGTGCAAAAAATTATTCAAAAATTGATTAATTAGGTTTAAAATGTTCGTCTCGCAAAGTATAATAAAACCGTGCAATTAATTTTTGATTTCATATATATTTAGTACTCCATACATGTTATGACATCTTGATGTGATGAGGAATCTTCTTTTTATATAGTGAATTTGGGTGTTTCTTATTGGAACTGTTTGCCTTAATTAGAGGAGCTCAGCTGCCGGTGACCGGCATCATCATCTCGATCATCAGCTGCTAGCTTAGCTAGCACCGACGGCGAGATCGGAGCGGCCGGCCCGGAGTGGTCAAAGGGACACAGCCCACGTGGGCTCCGCGGTGACGTGCCACGCCATGTTTTAGTTGCTGGATCGACGTACCCGAGGACAGATCGGATCCTGGGAAACGCGACTGAGCTACGATTAAAACTAATCCTTGATTAGCATTGCATCTGTGCTGCACACGCGCCTCCTTTTCCTTTTGTCTCTCTCCCTCTTGGAGTCCCGGCCGGTCTCAAAATTTTGATTTAATATGTTCACGTACTTGTGTTTATAAGGCCCCGTTTGGATATCCATGACTTTTTTTAGACGACTTCTAGGAACTAAATTTTAGTCAGTTGTCCTGTTTGGCTGTAGGGACTTAAAGTGACTAAATGTAACTAGTTGGCTTGCATAAAGACCATACTACCCCTCAAGCCTTGCCCCTCTCTCCCACGCCGCGTCGCCCCTCTCCTCCCCCGCGAGCAGCTTGCCTCGCCGAGCCGCCGGAGGGCACCGCCGCCGCCTTCGCGAACGCCCGCACGCTGCGCCTCCGGCCCGCCCGCCTCACAGCTCCGCCGTCGGTGGCGGCGAAGTCGAGGACGAAGGTGCGGACCTGGATCCGTGGCGGTGAAGTCGAGGCGATCCATGGCCGGAGGTCAACTTGCTCCGCCGTCGGTGCGCCGTCGGTGACCTGGATCGCCGTCTATGGCCGGAGATTTGTGGCAGGAGGAGGAGTGCGGGAGGAGGATGGGATTGCGTTGGGATGCGGGACAGGTGGGGGTGTAAATGAGGGTAGTGGGGGAAAAAGTCAGTAGAAGTCCCAAGAAGTCACCTCAAAGGGACTTATGGACTTATGGGTTAGGGACTAAAGTTTAGTCCCTTTTAGTCACCCTGTTTGGCATTTTGGGACTAAAAGTGACTAAAGTTTAGGTGAGAGAGCGGCACCCCGCAGATCCCGGGCGCCACCCTGCACAAGTGCAGAGTGTCCAATCGCCGCCGGTCAAATCCACCACCATCAGGCCGGCATCAGCTAGCGTCGTCGTCAGTCATCAGCTAGCCGCGGCATCGGCATGGCATGGGGCTTGGCCGTGCCCGTGCGTGCGTGCGCCTGCCTGTATTCGCGCGCGGCAGTGATGGCCCATGCCGTGCGTGTACATGTGCAGTGCGCGCGGTGCGGTCAAGCGCATGCAGCAGCTAGCAGGTATAGAGAGGAGTCGAGGAGCTAGAGGAGGCAGAGGCAGGCAGCTAGGCACTACCCACGGCCGCCATGCGCGTCGTGCTTCGTGCTCGTGCGCACCCATGTGCACTTTCCTTCAAGCTTACTACACTGCCTTCGGCTCCGCGCCGCCGCCGTCGTCTCCCCGACGCACTTCGACCTGTTTAGTTCATTCAACTTCTCAAAATTCTCTCTCCAAATTTCATTATTCACCTATCACATCAAATCACATCAAATCTCTCTCCTCATATATGGAACACTAAACGTAGATAAATAAAAAAACTAAGTATATAGTTTTGATGTACACGACAAGACGAATCTTTTGAGTCTAGTTAGATCATGATAAGATAATGTTTACCACAAACAAACGAAAAGTGCTACAATGCGCTACAATATCCGATGTGACATTTTCACCAAACTTCATCCTCATTTTTTGGAACTAAACACCCCATCATCTTGCCTAGTTTGGCCAGCTTTCTACTGTGCTGGTTACGGTTACAGTATGCAGCAGCTTATTAAATAAAGCTGGCTTACTACAATATAATTGCTAAGTTAAGTAGATGCAGACACAGACACGGTGTGTATGCATATTCATGTTATACCAAAGCTTGGCTTACTACAATATAATTGCTAGCTTGCTGCAGTGTGTGTTAAAGTTGGTTTTTCCACGATTATCTTGCGAGATCATTGCAGAGAGAGAGAGAGAGAGAGTCCCGAGGCGAGTAATGGAGTAATGGGCACCCTCGTGGCCGACAGGTGCAGGCCTACGTGCCCCCGATCTCCCGCTCGCACGCACGCACGAGCACATGCACAGGTGCCACACGTATGCGGAACCGACCCCACCCGCACGCGCCATCCAGACACCACCCCCTTTAATTTCCTGCTCCAACTCTACTATACGTACTGTATGGATATTGATTTACTCCCACTGATCATGAATGTTGAACGCATGTGCTTAATTGTTATTGGATTATATATTTCATTCATTCAGCTAGACGTAAGCTTTACCTTGTTCAATCTGGTCTTCTCCCTTCCCTTGGCTCGTCGCTCTATCTTTAGACTGATTTGATTACGGCTTCGTGTCATGTCTCTTGATGGTAGAATAGCTAAAATCATTCTCTTACTATCGTCTAAAGCTTATTTTCGTCCCTCAACTATGAAAACGGTTGTTCTCATCCTCAAATTTTCGCAACCCTGAGCTGATGTGGAGCACCATGGTGTCTTCCTTGTCATCGTCCCAGTCAGCATTTCATTTGCTACAGTTATGAAATTCCATTTCTACCCCTACTCCTTGGCCCCTCAACTACAAAAATAGGCATATTGGTAAATTTCTGAAATTCTCTGCGCATATGCATGTGTTGCCCTATTCAAGATCACTGAAGAGCCAAATAAATATGTGCACAAGTGTTTTCTATTGAGCCATAGAAGAGGACATATCAACATGTTCTGCAATGAGTAAAACATGAGTCAGAGAGGGGCCAAGAGGTAAGGATAGAAATAGAATTTCATAACCATAGCGAATAAGATGATGACTGGGACGATGACGAGGAATACAACGTGACACTCCACGTCAGACTAGGGACGAAAATGAGCTGGTTATGAAAGTTTGAGAACAAAAACGGCCATTTTCGTAGTTGAGGGACGGAAATAAGCTTTCGACGATAGTGGAAAGAAGATTTTGGCTATTCCACTTTTCTCGATCAATGCACACTTAAGACTTGTGGGGATAAAGTTCTCTTCCAATACATTTGGATCGTTAGATATGGCACATTCTTTCTTTTGTATGTGACGTTGATTAGTTCAAAACTAAACTAGTCATTGTCATATATAAAAGGAAAGCGGAGTAGTATATGCCGATTAGAGGAGATTATTATGTTTTTAAAATTAAACGAGGACTTAGATGGGTTAATTAAGGGCGCAATGATCTTCTTAGTTCTAGTATCAATAAATAATAAATAAGAGCAAACAAGGCCCTCCAAATACTAAATATAGGGATCGCCTCTATTTTTTGAGGTCCTCTAAACGTGTTTCATCAATAGACTCTGAAATGGAGGGCTCCCTACGGAGCCCTAGGAATGGAGGGTGGCCTGAAATAGGGGGCCAAATAGAGGGCCTACTAGATCAGTGCAATTTTTTATCTAGCCCTTCAAATTTGGGTTAGAGGTTTGTTTAGAAGATCTGCTGGAGCTGGTCTAATAAGACAATATCATGTATGAATTTGTGATAAAAAAGAAGTTTATTTATATGTCTGCAGCAAAAGCCTACAATTTGACTGTATATTGTACGTAAGGAAATAGTTCGAACCATTATTGAATGGCGTCCCACAGTATATATACTATATTGGAAACGACATGACCCTCTTTGTGCTTAGATATAGATAAATAAATTAACTCTAAAGTCTCCGCATATGCAGATCACGTAAGTACATCTATCGCTACATCACATCGACCATGCAATTCGCTCATCGCTGACGATAAAAAGGCGTGCGCAATGCATTCACATTTCACTGAACGAACAATCTGCAACTAGAGACAAACCTAATGGGGGTGAGGTAAGACACAGAGCCATCAACAACAAAGGTACATGAAACATTGACGACACACAACATTCATGTTATCATGTATAGTACAATTTTGTGCCCGAACCCCACACACCTGGCAATAAACTTTTGTTATCTCCCAAACATGCCTGTCCCTGTTCCCTTGATTTTGTTGATCTAACCACTGATGATGGTGACCCAAACCCATATATGCATGTGAGATATATAGAACTCTAAATAATCTACTCATCATTCAACTAAAGTGGCCGGGCACACTAAGCGACAACCTGGGTTTTCCTCTTTTCTTCCGCTGATGTTAGTGCACCGAATTAAGTTACAACGAAATTGCTTTCCTTAGTTGTCTCATGACCCTCGCTCGCTCGAGCTGGCCCTTATTTGTATATATACAAATATATTATCCATCTTGTCACGATCTACAACTTGATCGATAAGGTGAAAACGACATGTTGCGTATAAAACTATGACCAACTACCATTTATCTTTCTTTTTGTGATTGGGTAGCTTCTAGGGCGGTTGGTCAACTTGGACAGCCAATTAATCAATCAATATTGCGTTGCACACAAACTTAAGTAATTCAATCAGCAAGTACATATGCAGATTTCTATAAAATCAGTGTGCGTCCAAGTCTCTTTCACGCAGATGCTTTATTTTGATTTCCGCTCATAACAGTAGACTAAAAGGGTGATTGTAGGTTTTGATTTCATTGTGGGGGGAGTAAAATAAGGATCTAGAGGATCTTAGTAAGATCTAGGTATCTTTTACCTTCTCTTTTCTTTAACCATAATCATTTCTAGTGTGATTAGGGTATATAAAGTACCTTTGTACGTAATTTATGCATAAATCAGTTGTTAATTTAAAAGTACCTAATGACACATTAATAAGGCCATTATTGTCATTCTCGATTATATTTCCAAATGGTGTGCTTATATTTGGATTTTAATGAACCCGGGATCAAGTTGAAGGGAAAAAAACTCTTTTTCTATTTAAAGAAAATACAAATCTTTGCAGTGCCTTAATAGTGCCTAATATTTAGCATAGATACAGATTAGGGTATATAATAATAACTCAAAACAATCTGCAGGAACTTTGTAATTTCTGTCACTATTCATTCAAAATTTATTTGCATAGTTGATCATAATTCAATGGTCATATGAAACTGATGTAAGCTAATTAAGCTAGCACCATATATAGAGCCGCAAGAGGGGTCGAATATTGAAATTCTAACAATACTAACAAAGAACAAGGTTAAATTTTGTGATAGATGACTGCGGCACGAGACGAGGCACCATCTATTGTGGATTTGCTTTTATCAAAAGTAGCCTTCTTTGACAAAGAAAAAGCTACTTCAGCAGTAGTTCTCCAAGCATAGGTCTAAAATATTCTTGATATTAACAAAGACCTGACTGAAAAAAAAACTCTGTTTCCCTGTACATGTCCCATCATTGATTTGAACGATATGATACAAGTAACATGACTCAATACAGGATACAGGAAGTTGTTGAATATTCATCACCCTAGTGCGGACAAAATCTTACATTGATATTAGCAAAGTAGTGTAAACATATATTTGCGTATTATAGATCCATTTTGAATGTATAGCTTTTGGTATTAACAAAGACTGCTGCTTTAAATTGTAGACAACTCTTCACTATGCTAATTAGTTATAGCAGGATCGTCTCTTTGACATTTTTTTTAAAAAGCCGATTATGCTTTCTCACGAATTAACATGTCTATATATGATTCTAGTAAGTTCCAATGGATATGTGCTCGAGATGCCTGCGTTGACTTAACTAAAAATAACATTGATATGAGTGAACTAAAATCATGAGTAGTTAAGATTGGTGAGTTTGTCTTCTCATTCTGACAGTTTGACTTCTTGTCGATCAAGTTGAATGTGCCAGTTAAATATAGTCGTCAATTAGCTGTATACATTCAATTTTGAACATGGTGTACGTGATATATATTTTTAATAGGGTAGCAACGTGGCTCCATTTAATAGTTTGTGCCTGCCGAGTTACTTGCTAGACATTGTAAATACCACGCATTTGCATATGCACTAACAGTTGGTAGCTTCATTTCATATTAGCATATAGTCATATATCACACACAGAATTTATATTAGATAATTAAGCTTCACACATGTTTAGTAATTAGCAAACTAGCTAATGCTGTGCAAATTAAAACCCACCGCTCAAATCAAAGATGGGGGCATATATAGACTTCACTCTAGCTATCTAACTTATGTTCTGCTAACACTGTACGGTAAAAGTATCTGACAGGGAAAGATAATCATATATAGGGTTCTATGCATACAGAATTACTGTGGTGGTCAAAATGCTAGCTGCCCTCAACCTCCACTAACCAGAAAGAAAACAACAGTGCATGACCAAGCTAGGAAACCCTAACCCTAACCTAACCTCTCCTAATTGGCAAGAAATCATGGAGGGTAGCCAAGACAACCATATTCCAAGCTGGACTCTAGCTAGACAGGAGTGGCACTTTGGAATCATTCATTCAAGCCGCCCATGCACCTGTGCTGAAGGCATTGAGTAGTCCCACATGCCCCCCACTTAAACCGAAATTGTCTCAATGCACACACCCAATGCCTCAGCTCAGCACTTTGGTCTAGGGCTAATATAATACTATCAACTTGCACCATTAAACTAATCACCCCACTTGCGTGCATAAGCATCAACGTTAAGCTGTGTATGTATATCATCCTTCTCTCTCAAGGAAAATAAAGCAAGTACTACACGCTCATACACACCCCACTTCAACGTGCGGCCCACGGGTCACTGACATATGGGCCCCATGAAGCACTAGACCCCACATGTCATTGGATCGCGCTAGCTGGGCCATCTTGCCCATCACCCTCCTCTCTATAGCTCATGTTTTATATTTCCTCCTTCCATCAACTCCAATGACCAGCACTAATAACCTATCCCTTTCTCATCTTCCTTTGCCATCACTTCCTCTCTCCTTCCCCCTGTCGTCTCTCTCTCTTGCTCCCATTGGGTTCCAGCATCCATCTCCTCCGATCCTGCCGGCCTCCTTCGTCCTCCATTGCCCCATCTCTTTCCCTTTTCCTCCCCTGGACTCCTAGCTTTCCCCTCCCAAAATATATGCCCACAAATCCACATGAACAAGCACCATCAGCAAGCAGGATTATAAATTAACAAAGGAGAAATCAAAAGAAACTCCAAGGAGCAGCAGCAGCTTCAGCTAGCTCCTTTTTCTTCTCTCCCCACATCCCAAAAAACCATTCTTTACTCTCCTCCAAGGAAACAAGCACCACACAAACCCTAAAGAAACACACACCCCCCAGCAGCGTTGGCCTCTCATCCTCTCCTTCTTCCCCGTCGCCTCTACTATTCTCATCATCATCACCACCAGCACCACATCTTCTCCTGCGGTCGCCGATTATTAATATTATCGGTACTGTTATGTAGCCATTATTTTTACTTGAGCTTATTTGCAACTACATACTATACTCTCCTTACTAGTTACTTATAATTAGCTCTTCTCCTACCCTAGAAAGATGGCAGGCCTGGATTTGGGCACGAGCTCCTACCTTCACCACCACCAGCAACTCCATCTCCACCACGATGACGGCGGCGCGGCGGGCTCCGACGATGGCCAGGACTCGCTGTCCCCGGGATCGGGCGGTGGAGGCCCGCCGAGCACGGCCGGTGGCGCCGGCATCGGCTCCGGCGAGGTCGTCGCGCGCCGCCCCCGCGGCCGCCCGCCGGGGTCCAAGAACAAGCCCAAGCCGCCGGTGATCATCACCAGGGAGAGCGCCAACGCGCTCCGGGCCCACATCCTCGAGGTCTCCGCCGGCTGCGACGTCTTCGAGGCGCTCACCGCCTACGCGCGCCGCCGCCCTTCTCTTGACGGATCCCATCCGGCCGCCGGCGGGCGAGGTCCACCGGCAAGGCGCACGCGCGCGCGCGCGAGGACGACATGGACATGTACAACAACAAGCAAGTAGCATCTCTTTCTTTATCTCGCTGTCGTTCTTCTTCCCTTGTTCGATCTCCTCTCATATTGTGTCATTGTTGTGATCTCTCTCTGATGTTTTTGGTGTTGACATGTATGAGACTTGTTGATTGTGTTAATTCTTGATCAGAAGAGTGTGCCTGCTGTTAATTTGAACTATGTGTTGCGAGGGCATACACTCATAAATTGATCAAAATTAGTGGTGTTGTTTATGTCCGGAATATATCGATGTTCGAGGTGATTTTAGTAGAATAATGTTTCAGGACACAACGACGACACATGAATTCTTGTTGTCTTTGGAAATCAAAGCCTGTTTTATAGTCTGTCGATAGCACTAGTGTGTTCTTTATTTACAAAGACTGGGTGTGTTGATCTGTTTGTTTTTCTTCTGCTATGATAAGTTCAGTACTTCAGTATGTAGTTATTTGTTCATGTTTCTTAATTGCTTACATTTTTAAAGGAAATGTTCTTACATCTTTTTCATTAATGTTTGAAATCAATAGATTTGCAGCATGTTTTTTCACTTTTTCTTGCAATGGATCCAGATAACTCTTCATGGGTAGTAGTACTAGACAACATGCAAATTTGTTTCTTTATTTTGCTTCTGCTTACAATTTTACCGTTTCTTATATATGGCTACCAGCTTACATACTGCGAGATGTTACAAGAAGTAAACCCCTAGCTAGGTGTTTGTCATGAGCATTACACGAAGCACAAGCTATAGATCATCCTTCTTGTTCTTTATCAACCTTTCACATGTCAATTATATTAACCTGGATACATGATTGGAGAATAGGAATGTGTTAATTAAAATTAGCTATCAGTACGTGCAGTATGCAACAAGGAAAAGAAAGATATGCTCCGTTTATTTACTTGATTCAATCTTTTCCTTAGATTGGGGCAGGTGATTGCTTCTTTTTCTTGCTCAAAAGAGAGGTAGGGTATAGCTTCTAGATTAGCTAAAGAAGCAAAACGGGTTGAGTTCATAGCACTACATATATAGTAAAGAATGTTTAATATTGTTCATCTTCTCAACAAAATTGTAGCTCAGGAAGAACGATATGCTATATGTAAGAATAAAGTGCTACTTGCAGTTGTTACATCCCAGGAGTTTTGCAGAATTATTGTTAGCGCAGTTAGTCAGCCTGCTTGCATACAATTGATTTGAAGTTCCTGCACTGCAGACAGATCCCTGATACAAACTAGCATAATTAACTAGAGGAAACATATATTTAAATGCAATAAAAGCTATTAGGCGCCCTGTATGGGCACAAAACATATATTGGGAATGATCCAAGAGAGAAGCTAGATAATGCAATTAGGAACTTAACATACACAATGCACAATGCATTTCCCATTAGTTATCTTGTCTCTATAGATTTTATTTTAATCTATTCCCCTGAAATCTGCAGTCTATCTAGCTGCTAAAATTTGGGAAAAAGGAGGTGAAAAAAGATTAGAAAACACATTGTATTTTAGTGTCCTCTTCTTGAACCATTGTTTCCACTATATATTATTCCTACCTGACTTGAGAATTTCCACTAAATTCCTGTCTGGGTTTCCAAGCTGACCTTGCTAACTTCCATGCATCCATAATATGAGACAGTATTCTGGCTAAGAAACTTGGTAGCGCATCCAGATCAATATTTGGGAAGAGCTACATACTTAGATTTCTCTGGTCAAGCGGTGCTGTTCTTCCTGTATGATAATAATGCACACGGTAGCTAGGGTTAATCATATATTTGTGTGTATGATAATTTTTAGTGGGTTCACGTCACGTGTGCAGGCCGATCTATACTCCTTAATTATATATTTCACTTCACACAAAGTACAAATACATGATGGCTGCCAGCGGCATCGATCGAAGTCTTTATGACCGATTCTTTTGAAGCCATGAAATGACCGTTTTGGAATCTTGCCCTATCCCAAAATGGGCTACATGAACATGACTAGTTGACTACCGTGCACTCTCTCCTCTCCTCTGACTCCCTCTCTCTCATCACTTCACTTCACTGGGTGTCATTTCATGACCGACATCTGTCCTTCATTCCTTCGCCGTTCTTTTTGTGCGTGTCTGATCAAAGTTTGTTACGGCAGCTGGCTGGCCTTTTCTGTGCCCTTGGGAAAACTGCATGATATTTTATTTGATGATGAGTGCATTTACGCTACTGTTCCTCAAACAAAGGATCAAATATCACCTCGAATTTGATCGAATTACGAACATGTTCCTGCTATTCTTTTCCATCCATTCTCAACACAATCTATCTAGTATGTGCAATAATGTGATTGTGATATCTATCGTCTGTTGGCTTGTCATTTCATGCACATTTATTTACTTTAATTTTCCTTTATCTAGCTAGTATCTGCTGCATAATAGCTAGATTAGTCGTTGATTACACGCTATATTTAGAGATTCTGTTAAACTCATCTGGTCAAAAAGATTATACAACTGTTATTTGATTCTAGGTATGTACAGTGTACCGAAAGCTCAGTAAGACATAAAAAATTGATGAAATTGTCCCGTCAGTTTCTCGCTTTGGGAACTAATCGAGATCAGCCCGTTGTTCTATGTGGTATGTGCGGATGCACAGCGTCCGCTGCCTACGAATTAGTGGACAAGCGATGCTGTGCTTGATTAGTGAAAGTAAGCGCTTACAGTGTGCTACATGTGCCTACAATTGGGCAGATAGTGACACTTACTTCTAATCTGATTGCAGGTATGCTTCTCATCATCCACTAAGCATGCATACTCTTATGTACTATATATCCTGTATTCCTGTCGTCCCTGCATATATGGTCACTAGCTATTCCAATTTGGTTTCATTCAGAAAAGAATTCCAATTAGGTCGGGGCATATGCCTCGATTTTAGTTACTCTTTCATATACCATATACTCCAGTCTCACTTCATATTCAGCTAGCTGCAAAGATTGTGCATAGTTGTTAATACATAGACGTGATATATAAAGAAAGAGATGCAGATGTTCCAAAAATTGCAGCATCAACTAGCTTTATATTTCTATAAAAAGCAAATAAATCCAGCCTCTGCGAGTGCACATAACCAATCCGTTGGGGCATTCAATACATTAATAAGCTGATAACATGTAAAGAAAGATAAGTTTACATTTTATAAAGTGAAAAATTATAATTTTGCTTATAATTGATTATTTCACAAGATGCTGCATCAACTAGACTTAGATATATATCACCAATGCATTGTGGATTTATAAACTTGTATTTATATGATGTAGGAATTGATTATCTAGGCACACCTTGGTACCTTTCGTGTGGATTTATAGACTTGTATTTACAAAAATTGATTATCATCTATGTCCATATCAACACCGGTCAACGTGTCGAGAAAATTTGGCATGCCACAAGCGGAACCCAAATGGTATCATATAAAAGGAAAATTTATTATATATTGTGAGGAATATAAAAGTAAAACCTTTTTCACCAAGGCCGCCTGCCCATGGGCCATGGCATGGAGTAATATGCAGCTGTTCCATTTTGAGCATGGAGAGAGGTACATGCTAGCTTGTTCCATTTTGTTCCTCCTCTTTTTGTAACTATTTGCAAAGCTTCCTCGGATTAAAATAGTAATTTTAAATCAAGCGGTTGTTCTAGACAACAACAAAAGTTGGTTCCAAAGTCCAAGAGCACACCTTAACTAATGTCGGCGGGTGATTATATTCTCTTTCCATTTTGGGGGATTAAATCGATTCTTCTCCTTTGTTCTCCCCTTTAAGTAGAAACTTGATTCTTCTGACCTCTTTTGTTTTAGATTCTTTGGCCATTTGGCTTTGCTTGTTCCTGATTTGATCATATGTTTGATGCTGGACAACAGTACTAGTTGAGCGTGGTTTTCCTCTCTCTACAGTACGTTGGGCCCCGGAGAGCTACATCAATGTGCCCATATATTGGGCTAAATATATGGGCCGCGTGACATCCGTTTTTTTTTCTTTAGCACAGAGACACAGGCCGTTCTGAACTGGACAAGCCCAAAATTCGAGTCCGGCCCGAAGTTTGTGTGTGTGTGTGTGTGAAAGTGCCAGCATTACTGTCGAGCATGTATTGATAGAGAAAAGTGTGTGTGTGTGTGTGTGTGTGTGTGTGTGAGAGAGAGAGAGAGAGAGATGAAAGCTACCCTGTGCCACCCCTGCTTCCCTCTGCCGGGTAATTAATCTCAACGTATGGTTCAGATGGCTACGGTAGAAAGTAGAAACGCTTCAGGATCAAACACGGTAAAGGTGTAAAGAACTAACAGCTAAATTACAGTAAGCACTGTCCAACACCAAACCTCAAGGCTGTTAATTTAGACAGCATTCCCTGATCACCCATAAAAGCATTCATATAGATCACTGGGGACTGATCTGATGCATATGCACTAGTCCTCAGATGTCAAGGCTGATGTAAGCAGTAGCTTACGTAGATTGATGTATGACTTTCATTGTCCAAAAAAGAAACAGGAGGGCATCTATTTGCAATTGCAAGCACACGTGATGGTTCTGGATGAATCGGTTAGGCACAAAAATTGGGGTGAGGACCATTCCATTGCCTTTGCAAATTGAAGGACGCAGCCAATGCCATATCCAATCCCTGATGGGCTCGTGCCCAAACGAAAAAGGCCATCATGCATTCCTTTCGTCGCCTAATACGTCTGTCTCACTCCACATGACCACATATGTGATGCCATGGCGTGTGTGTGTGTGTGTGTGTGTGTGTGTGTGAGAGAGAGAGAGAGAGAGAGTCCGAGCATTTCAGTTTCAGTGGGATGGGGTCCATGCATGGGCCACGGCCATGGCATCACATATGTGGTCATGTGGAGTGAGACAGACGTATTAGGCGACGAAAGGAATGCATGATGGCCTTTTTCGTTTGGGCACGAGCCCATCAGGGATTGGATATGGCATTGGCTGCGTCCTTCAATTTGCAAAGGCAATGGAATGGTCCCTCACCCCCAATTTTGTGCCTAACCGATTCATCCAGAACCATCACGTGTGCTTGCAATTGCAAATAGATGCCCTCCTGTTTCTTTTTTGGACAAGAAGAAGTAACAATACAATCAAGATCTACCGTAACAGCCTTTAACCATATGCCTTGATCCATCAGCCTTGAACAATCCTGTATGGTTAACTAGCATGCATATGCATCATATCAGTCCCCAGTGATCTATATGAATGCTTTTATGGGTGATCAGGGAATGCTGTCTAAATTAACAGCCTTGAGGTTTGGTGTTGGACAGTGCTTACTGTAATTTAGCTGTTAGTTCTTTACACCTTTACCGTGTTTGATCCTGAAGCGTTTCTACTTTCTACCGTAGCCATCTGAACCATACGTTGAGATTAATTACCCGGCAGAGGGAAGCAGGGGGTGGCACAGGGTAGCTTTCAGGGGGTCAGCATCGCCATGTCGCACTCGAGGATTTGGAGAGGTCCAAGTTGATAGATCTAAGCAGATCTCAGTACTTTTGAAAAGAAAAATCTAAACTGAAGTTAATTTTTTGGATCTAAAGCTCATCTTATGAGCATCCATCTGGACATACTATGCAGTATTAGAAAGACTGCCAGAGTATAAAACCATGCCTTATATGAGGCCGTTGGTAACTGGAAAAAAAAAGAGAAACCTAGTAGGAGCAGTTTGCAGGGTACATCTTGTGACTAACACTACCACAATGTGTTCTGAACTTGCAGCAATCATATTCAGAAACGAAATCCGTGCTACTTTTTATTTGCTCATAACCATTGGGCATCAAAATCTGAAGAACGCTGCCAAGATGAAATGAAGCCAAGCTGCTGGCCTGGCACGGCAGGTCAGCAACACCAAATTGGTGGCCTCTGTTTCATAGTGCTCCAAGTTGCCGCTGCTCCCTGACCCAAAAATCTTTGGACTCGTCTAGCCCCCTGGCCAGTGAGTCAGTGACCAGTGGCCACTGGCCATCCATGGCAGCAGCTAATACCAATGGCGATGGATCGTGTGGCTGTCGATCGCCGTCGCCGGGACCGGAAGGCGACACGGCCGTCGGAATATTCGCCCCAGCATGGGAATTCGGACGGAGCGGAGTGTGCCGACCAGGCCACTGCATGGTCCCTCACTCCACTACCCACTCAGCATCTGAACAAGAACAATGCTGCATCTTGCATAATGCAGCTCGTCGCGTGTGCATCGTTTTCTCTCAATCGTATTCATCGATCTCGAGCATCAAAGTTCCAGTGTATATGTGCTGTGTGGGGTTTTAATCGTCTGACGCTTCAACCAACGTGGCATTGGGTAACAAGGTCCCACATGTCATTGACACAAGTAGTGTTGTCGGCAAATCTTGAAATTCTCCGGTGTTCATCGGGGGAAGTGTGGAGGTTTTGTGCCTGATTGGGGGCATGATTAAAGAGGGTTCAAGGGGGACCGAAAGGGAATTAAGCCGAGACACGGCCAGATCCTGTGTTCTGCCATCCCTCCAGTGGCACCAGGTACAGTTGCAACTGCTCATTCAGTACCAGCTTTCAGACGCTTCAAGAGGCAGTGTTCAGACATTCAGAAGAGAGGCCGGTACCCAAAAAAACGACATTCAGAAGTGGTTATTTTGATTACTGTAGCATAACATGTGGATCTATGTGTATAGCAGCGACTGGCGAGCCGAATTTAGTCACAGCATTACTGCTTATCTGGGTTCGAGTCCTGTATCAAACTTATGTGTCCTCACCGGTGGATGCCGATTGGCCACGATGCCTATGAGCCATTTTTAAACTCAATCTTTTCTAACATCTTATAACTACTAGCAGCCGCGGCACGTGCGCACGCACGTGTGTATGTAGAGCTTTAGCTATTCTCTTAGAGACACATTATTTTTCGAGTTAGTTGGTCTTTTTTATTTTATATAGAGAAAAACTCTTCAATTTTTTGTCTGTTAGCAATACGGAATAATTGTGTGCACGCGGGGAGTTAGGGGCCCACCTGACCGGAGGTGGGTACGCGCGGAACGTTGGGTGAAAAAAGTTTTGCGGAGAATGAACTAAAAGCGCCTGGAACATCAAGTTTTTCCCACCTTTCCCACGTCCCCCACCTCAAAAAAATCTGACAAGTGGGGCCTCTGTGAGAGGGTGGGGGTGGATTTTTTGGTAGAAAACGTTTTCAATTCTCTAGGATCCTTTTAGTATAGATAGATTCAATCATGCAATGATTAAATAAACAAAAATATTGAATTTCCTTACAATGAGAGCCTGACTAAATCATGCTTCAAGAGGCAGTGGTCACACATTGCTCTATAAAAAGATATTCAGAGGTGGTTGTTTTGATTACTGTGTTCTAACATATAGATCACTGTACGTATAACGGGGACCGGTGAGCTGAATTTAGTCATGTCACGATACAAATTGTCCATTGGGGTTCTAAGTCCATACAGTAAACTTATGTCCGTTGTTGCTTCCTCATTGGTGGTGGATGCCTAATGACAACTATACCTATGAGCCATTTTCAATTCATCTCTTTAACACCTTACTACTGTTGAATCATGCAAAACAAATATATTGAATTGAATTTTACTGCAATGAGAGCCCGACTAAATCATGCTTCAAGAACTAAAAAGAAATCATGCTGCTTCAAGAAGCTTTGTTCAGGCATCCAGAAGGGGGTGCCCTTTAGAAAAGAATTCAGATACGATCGTTTCGATTACTGTAGCCTAACATATTGATCATTGTATGTAGTGGTGATCGGTGAGCCGAATTTAGTCATCACGTGACACACTTGCCCATTTGAGTTTGAGTCCATACAACAACTCATGTGTCAGCTAGTGTAGCTTTTTTACCGGTGGGTGCCAATTGGCCACGATATGCATGTGCCATTTTTAACCTATCTAGTTCAATCACCTTATTACAATTCAATCATGTAGTGACTAAACAAAAACATTGAACCTTCCTATACAATGTAGGCTGACTGATTCTGCCCTTTTTCCATTCATTCTTGCGTAGGTGTGACAACAATGTGATGTAACCGGATCCGATGTAACCCGAGATTTGACCGGGAGAAATTCATGGCGAATATTCACGCGCTAGCTCGATCTCATCTACCGTTTTGACCACACAATGCAACCCCTCACAGATATTTTCGCCGGCGCCCAGCAAATCTAAATTAGTGGCCCAGATTACAGCGACTAACCTCGCGTTTATCCGCCTATCCTTTTGCATTTCATCATTTTCTGATTTCTGAAAGAGGAAAAGCTTCACATTCTGTGTGCGCCGCCCTCTGGTTTTGGGCGGGTTTTAATTGACGCCACTCGAATCATCTCTAGTTTTGCTGAAATTTAGGACAGTGGCCGCCACGTGTTTGGTTCATAGGTTTGTCAATCATTGAAGCAATCAAATCTACGCCGAATCAGTCGGCAGTCAGTGTCAAGCTTTTGAAAACATTTCATCATCTTTGCTTTGTATATTTATTTATCAGATAGGACCATAAGAGCCTACCCCAATTAGCTTGGGATAAAAGGCTATGTTGTTGTTGTTGTATAGGACCATAAGACTTTAAAATATATCTGAAACCGTGAAAGTAATTATCCGGAGGTCGAGATTGACCTGGAAAAAGGAAAGGTAAATGGATGAGCTCTGCTGCTTTCACTGTCAGGTCTCGGGTGAAAGTAACTGCAACTGATTTGAAGGGTGCTGACGGGGACGTGACCTGGAGCACCCACGAGCCACGGCTAGCCTGCAACAGGTGTCTGCATCCGTCATTAAGCACCAACAAAGCCTCTGGTTTAGGAGACGATGAGTCCACGAGGATGACGAAGACGACGATAATCACATGCTTAAGCACCAACAAAGCCTTTTTTTGAAAGAAAGAAAAAAGGAGAGAAAAAAAGGAGAGAGCAATTAGTAGCAGGCAGCAGGCAATCTGATGTCCCTGTCTGCATCTCATCTCCAGCCTTGGCACTGTTCCTGGTGACAGTGGAGAGTTTGACAATTGCCCGAAGGGTTTCAGGCACAAGAAAGTCTTGCTCATAGGAGCTCCAGTGACTGTGCTGAGACAGCAATGGGTTGGGTTCTCTGGCCTGTGCCTTATCCCATTATCCACTCTGGGAGTGGATGATTCGCTGGGGCAGGCTTGTCATTCTGCTCCAGGCCAAATAAACCAAGCCCTTCTACTGTACTGTGTTCGGTGCTCACCGTGGGGGTGCTTTCATATGACCTTGAAAAGAGGGCACCTTCAACAGCGATAGCAGTCAGCACCAGTCTCATGCTAATTACGAATAAGTAAAAATGTTGATTTTGTTAAACAATGGAAAAAAACACGATGTGCGTATGTTTGGAACGCCGAAACATATGTGTTTTCTCATGAAGTTGACTCAGCACAAAGTTGTTTTTTCTCATGAAGTTGACTCAGCACAAAGTTGTTTTTTATCATGAAGTTGACTTAGCACAGCATGATTTTGTTAAAAAGCACAAAGCATCATTTCTTCTAAAAAAGTTCAACACCCTCAAGAATAATCATGAGAATTGCCGTGTTTCAAACGAGATCTTAATTTGCAAAGGATATGCTTAACGATTCTCCTGAAAAAAAAGGGGCTACTACACCTCTGTTTCCTGCTTCCCATTTTTCAGGATGCTGTGCGAAGGATATGCTTATGATTCCCGATGGCGAGGTGCAGTATAAATACAGGAGGTCTCCCAATAATTCAGATGTGGGGGCCCAAGAGATCACGGGGATCTACCAATGGAGACGTGCATTGGCAGCCACTCGCCCCTTCTTTGTCTCAGTTACCACAATAAATGGACAAAAATAGTGAGGACTCAGCTCGGCCTACAACAGATTCAACTGTATCTTGCTAAACTGGAATTAGGTATCCACATGATTTGCATTTAAAGTATCCATATAATTGTAGGTCTTTCTTATATATCATGCTTTAGAGACTATGCAAAAGAATCAGACCTAACAAAGTGTGAATATGTTTTTATGCTTTCTAGAAAACCAAAACAACTTAAGGCATTCAAATGAAGTACAGAATATACATAGCAAAGCTAGATCAAACACAAACTCAAATAAGATTTTATTAGAGAATTTTGTGATTGACAATATTTTATCTGAAGAACAACACTATACCCCCTTTATTTGTGACCATAATTCTACAGATTTTCTTCAAACCGTCTCATAATATATTAGATAATTTCTACCTTGCATATATCATAAAAAGTCACCTCAGATATTTTTTGAATCGGTCTACCATGCATGGTAAATACATTATTTAGCCTATTGAGAGCAAGCTTGAGGTAGCGTTCTTTACATTTGATTTTTAGATCCAACATCCTAGGTCATCCTTTTCCGAGGGAAACATTTTCTTTGATAAGCCAAACTTTATTAATCCTAAATAATTACATCAGGAGATGATATAATAACTATTCTAAAGTTCCAAGTGAAACCTTGTTAATACTTGCACCACTATTTGAATCTTGGCTCATGTTCCTTGCCCGAATAACCAACACGCTAACAACCAACTACTTGTCTCCAATGATGCTGACGTGATGTCCCAATGAGCTTTGCGCTGTCACCCCCATTCTTTGTCACTTTTGTCGTCCAATTTTACAGTGCACTTACCCTTGTCCCGCTTTCTGCCTCTTAGTTGATGCCAGGAGGCCTCCATCCTATTCAATCTTCATTCCTTTACCTCTCACGGCTTGTGGTGTTGCTGCTAAAATTTGTAGTGACATTCACCTATAGTCCCACCACCTCAAACATCTCTCTAATTATGGGAAAACACTTAAGTGAAACAAACTAAGAACCCTAACCCGTTGAAACCATAGAGAAAAAAACTAGATGGCTAGTTTATTATCAGTAAAAAAAACTATGAACCCACTGATCTGATCGGTTCAGTTCAAGCAAAAGAATAATCATGCAAATGGATGGGTGTTAAAAACAATAATAATATAATAATTGAAACAAGTCATCTAGTGTCATGGTATAATATGTTGACGAAACTTATTATATTACATACACAAAAGAAAATTTACAGCTTTTCATACGAGTCATGAGAAATAAATAATATAATAATTGAAACAAGAAGGAAGAAAGAGGTTGTCCAAAACACAATTCGCAGAGCTATTACCAATTAGTAGTTTTCCCTGCATTAACTGTTTTACTATTTTCCTTAAAAAGCTGCATTATGATCATGGAGAAGAAGTGTGGGTAGCTCATCATGCAAATGGACGGTAAGGACAGTTCGTGTGTCTTCCACAGCACAGCACTTTTACTGTGTGATAACGTGTGTGGCCCCAAAATTTTGTGTACGAGCCTCGTGACTTGTCTGGTGTGCACGTGGCATCTCCTCAGCCACTACCTACATCTCAAACGTGAAGTACTGAAGTACATAGAGCGTTGGCATTTCATCTCGTCTCACTGCAAGGGTGGGCCACATAACGAAAATGATTGGCAAATTTGGTTTTTGGTGACCACCAACCTGGTTTTCATGTGCACGATAAGGAAATAAGTGCTTAAGCTTTACCTTTTTTATTTCTCTATGTTTATTTACTAACATAGTAACATGCTCATAAAAGATTCAGATTAATCTTGAAATACTCTATGCTTAGGAATTAGAAGGTTAGTAATTTTTGGAATAGTGTTCACTTTTTTTCAAAAAAAGAATATCATAAAACGCTGAAATGTTAATAATTCAACAAAGTATTGATGATAATTTTTTGCTTCTCTAATTGTATCCCATTTTTCTCTTTTGCCTAGTCATCGTATTGAAAGATGGTATCAACGATTTGATGTCATTTTCAAATTAGTTGAACTATGATTCAGTGCTTCCACATCTACCGTTTGGGGAAACATTGCATCATCGATGACTAGATACTTGAAGAAAGCAAATTGATTACCGATTCTACTGTCTTGGGAGCGAATATTACTGTGCCAAGTGATTGGTACATAATTACAAATCAATTTTTCAACTCTTTAGTTGCTACGAAATTATAAATCTTCTTTTATGTGTTTGTGATATCTCATCATTGGATTTTACTATAATGAAACATCGACTTGGAGATTACGAAATTTTCCGTTTTACTATTTTCTAGAAAACACTGCTGTGTAATCTAAAGAACTGTACATTACAAATGGATTAACACTATAAAACTGGGAAAAAAAGATTCAGGCGCTAAATTTATTTGCGCCCAAAAAGAAAACTTCCTGTAAGCCGAGAGAAGCTTTTAGATACCTTTTTGGCCACCCCCATCATATGCTCTGGCTCGTCTTCTTTTCTTCCCCCACTATAAATTTGTCAACCTCTCTATAGCACACAGAGTAAGGGTAGAGAGAGAGAGAGAGAGAGAGAGAGGGAGGGAGGTAGAGAGAGAGAGAGAGGGAGATGTGCTAACCCATGAACTGCTGTTATGCATGCGGCAGCCATAAGCATTGCTATTAGGTGCTGCTTCCCCTCTTGTTCTTTGTTTTTTCCTTCTTCCCTTCTAGTCCTTTGATGATTGGTTGGGAACTGCATCTCAGGATTTGCTGTTTTCAATTTCTTTATTTTCCTTGTTCCGGCCTTGTTGGTGATTCTTTAACTGTTTTCCTGTGATATGGAAAGCATTCCATTATTCTTTTGGGCCAGTAGATTAGCTGTGACTTCTTTAACAACCTGCCTTATCCTGAACTTCTTCTACTCATCTTCTGTCAGGCCAGCAATGGCAAGAGATTTTCATGAATATGGTGGTTGCTCATAGGCATCCCTAGTGCTAGGTTTAATCTCTTCAAACTAGCAAGATTACCTCAAGTTTGGTTGTTTCTTCAAAATAGCTTTCGGTTGAGCTGCTATGGTTATGGAGTAGTTCTTTTTTTTTCCTGCTGTTTTATTCATCGAAGTGAAGCACCGGACTTGATGAGATTTTGGAACTGGAACCTTAAAGGTTTGCAATTGATGTGCACTTGGAGAAGCAATTTCTGTTCTCCAAAGAAATCCTTTAGTTTCTTGTTGCTCGTGAAGCACTTTTACTTATTTCAGAGTTCATAGCTGAAGACTTTCTTGCTTTCTCATCAGCACCTCTGCACTTTCCCAGGCTTTCATGCAGCGCAAAGCAGTTGGTTTCTGCCGCCTGATAGCTGCCGGAATCTGCAAGGTCTCTACAAGCAGTGTCGTCGGATAAGGCAGCCGGCACTGCAATGCCGGTTCCCCTTGCCCCGTATCCAACTCCTCCGGTGCCATTCACACCGCCCAATGGTAAATTTTTTGCCCCCAATTACCCCTGCTGATAACATAGGATAAATTTTGGCATATCAGATACGTTATTGGGTACTAAGAAATGTTGGGAAAAAGGTGTATTTTTTTTACCAAGGCCTGTATGTCATACTCATACCGTTGTCCATTGATATGCTGCTTGATTTTGGGCTAGAACTTGGAATTCCTGGTTCAGAACTTGCAGCAGTCCTTCTGCTCTGTGATTTTTTTTTTATGTTCTTATGGAATAGAAAATAACTGCTGGAGTAAACTGTAGAGGTTTATCTGCTGACTTGGATGTTGCAATGCATGAAAGGGGCCTTTCTGAAACAGAGTTTTCTTATTGGCTAGATGTAAATTCGTACACTGAAGTGTCTTTTGCCCTGCAATTTTCAGGGGCCCAAAGCCAGCTTGTCTGCACCGGGTGCCGGAATCTTCTCATGTATCCAGCTGGTGCAACGTCGGTTTGCTGCGCAGTTTGCAGCACAGTCACCGCCGTGCCGGCTCCAGGTATGCAACTGAATCCACCCTTCATTTTGGTTTGAAGAATCTCTGAGCAACGCTGCATCAGAACATTGAGCTACATTTGTGCAGAATTAGTGTCAGTACTGTCCATTCTTTCTGTTCTTTTTATCAGGATAGGAATTTGCTGAATCAACAAACTTTGCATCTTGCAAACTGTATAGACATTGGAGATGAGAGTTTTTCTTTAGTACAGAGATCTAGTTGCAGATTTCATATAGTTTAGGGAGATCAAATGGGGAAAACTCAGCACTTTGAAGCTTTGCGGTTGCAGTTTTCTGAAAATTTGCTGATGCAGTAACAGAAGTTGACTGTCGGCTTCAAATACATCTTTTGTGGAGTAAATTTACCACCTGAATTTTCGCAGGAACTGAGATGGCACAGTTAGTTTGCGGAGGATGCCACACCCTTTTGATGTACATACGTGGCGCGACAAGCGTACAATGTTCTTGCTGCCACACTGTTAACCTGGCTATGGAAGGTAGTACATCAGTGAAGCCACTACTATATATTTCTCCTCTTCCTCAATCGCAAGAAAGTATATTCTGCGGCTCTGATTCCTGTTTGCAAAATCCTTCTGAAAAGAATATATTCTGTGGTTGGAAACAATAGCAATCAGCCAATAACATTTTCACATCACAGATATGGCCTATCTTCAAGTCCCATTCACCAAAATCGACTATTATTCAGAAAAGTTTGACAGGGATATCCTAGAATCACTTAAGTTGAATGAATATCTCGATCTATTTTAGTCTGCTAAATATTTATTGAAAAAAAATCACATAGATTTTAGCCCTGTTCATCATGTTGTTAACTTTCTCATAAGCAGAGAAACTCTATTAGTTGTTCAGAGTTCAGAAAGATAAAAATCCTTGACTAATTCTAAACGAAAGTGTTCAATGGTTATTTTCTGTCACAGCGAATCAAGTTGCGCATGTAAGCTGCGGGAACTGCCGGATGCTGCTTATGTACCAGTATGGCGCTAGGTCTGTGAAATGTGCAGTCTGCAATTTTGTGACATCAGTTGGGGTATGTATTCATCAGAGTGCTCTTAACTATATGTATTGCATCACCCATAAAAAAAACTATACGTATCATATGACACTAACATCATTTTAGCACTATTGTCACCATAAAACAACTTGTATTGCTCATGAGATTTGAGAACTAACCCCAATTTTCACTCTCCTCAGGCCTCACCTGGTGCAGAGCAGAAGCCCAGCAGCTGATGTTCCTGGAAGTACTGAGATCACTTATGAAGGCAGGATGCTTTGAGTGCACATGTATAGAGTTCTTCCCTGAAGCAATTTTTTCTCCTCCTTTATCTCCATTCTCCCCATCCATTTCTGCGTTCCTTCGATGGACCTGGCGAGCCTGCGGAATAAATGAAAGTTTTGGGAAATTACTAGCGCTCAACTTCGTCGACTTGTCTGTAAAACTGAATGAGACATATACATAAACCTATGATGTTTTTTGTGTTTCTGAATTTCTGAATGTTCCTTCTGACTGCATTCGATCCAAATCTGACTGCGTTTGAATTTCTGAATGTTCCTTCTGAATTTCCTGATCTTTTCGTTACTATGTTTTATGGCGTGTGTCAATTCTTGAAATTAACTGAATAAGCTGGTCCATGAACAAGCATGGACACTGTTGGCTGTCTATCTCAAACTTGAAAGGAGACATTCAAACAGGGGCACCCTGATGCTGTGATCAGAGCAGCACTGTTGCTTGCTGGGACACAGGACCGATCACCTGCCGGGCGCCGTCTCTCTGGTTCTAGCTATGATGACTGCAGTTGAAGGCTTGGGACTCTCTTCCAGCAACAGCAGGCAGTGATGCCATGTGGCTCCTTTCAGCTCTGCAGGTACAACAGCGGTCAGTGAATCATTCATGCTGACAAGGACTATCCGTTTGCAATCATTGATCTACTTATTAATGGCACTAATGCCCTGTCACAACATCACAATCCAAAGAAAATAATGCAAAAGTTCAGAAGACAAATACACACTGATAAAAGCGGAGTTCATAAACAGATGGTGTTCTGTCGAGTCAGCAGTACATTAGCAGCCGTTTAGGATCAGACGGCACGTCGCCTAACCTGAACACTAACCCCTAAACCTAAAATAGATTCTCGAGAAACAGACGGCACAACGCCTCGATTTTAATTCTAACCCGTACCATCTATCAATACGGAACAGTTTCAGGCTTTTGGGCGCCAGACACTGAAGTGTCGATCAAGATGCTTCTGGTCAGATCTTGATCCGTTGTGGATCATGTTTCCATTATCGTTGACGAGGGAACATCACACTTTAAAGGACAATTCCCAGTCCCAATAATAGAATATGCTCTCTGCCACCAAAGCTAGGCTCAATTATTGCAAGAACAGAAGGCCCAGCATCTTCATCCATATGTGCATAGGGATAGAGATCTCAAGGACAGAAGGCCCAGCATGAGATTCATATGTGCGCTGAGATATATGGCAATGTGAGGTTTTGGCGTAATAAACATTCTGATTTAAACCTGGAGCATATAGTGAAAGTCACTTCACATACAGTTTTTATGCACATTGGAACATTATCCAAAACACAAAACTAGGTTACTTATTACATAACCTTGAACGATGCAGCCTACACTACAGTAGAAGGACGGAGTTCTGCCCATGCAAACCAAAGGACGCAGCCGGGCGAAAGCGAGAGACCATATTCTACACAACCGGGCAACATCGGATAAACCAGGGAGACATTATCCAGGAGTCGATATAATTGCACAGTTGGATGTAAACTTGGAATCACTACTGCCTGATATCAACCATGCCTCAGAGAATTGTACATCGGTTTCTTTGTTCTGCAGGAGATATCGTGGCCTGTTGAAACCTGTTTGGATCGAAGCTATCCACCCCATACTGGCACAACACAAGATATCGGTGTAAGCAAAAGAAAGAAAACACATGAGTGCCATAGAAGTTACAGATAGCAGCAAGAAGGGGTCTTGTACCTTTTCTCTCATTCTTTGACTCCACGCATCATTCCGGATTGGGCGGTAGTCAAGATTGGGCACCCTAGGATCAGCAGTAGCTTGCTGATTCATCAATGGCTGCCTTATTCCAGATCTTGGGCCGATGTACTCGTCGTCACTGTCATAATCATCTTGGTTGCCTGACTGTACTATGATAGCTACAGTGAACAGCAACGCCTGCAAAGGGAACAAGAAACAGCTTCCTGCTATTACTTCTTGCGATTGAAACATTGCATGCTGTGATTATTCAGTTCTGTGAAACAAAAATGGCAAGGCATAGCTTGACCGGAACGCAGCAAATAATTAAACCGAAACTAAATAATTATGTGCCTGTAGAGTTTAGAATTTTTTCATAACAGGTGCAATCATTTCTTTCGCACAAACTCAAGATGCATGCAAATTTCGTCCAGTTTCAACTCTTTCCAAATATGTTCTCACCAGGCCCATTACAGTTGTCTAACACTACTAATACCTACTATATGTTTAATGCATGACATTTACTCACATCTGTTCATGTTCACATGTATCAAACTTGAAACAGTTTGTTGTCAGTAAGCATGTCATCAAACATTAGAAAATATGTTTCAATTTTGTGTGGGGATAGGTCAGCAACCTATAGCATGGTAAAACACACACATTTTTATGCAAGGCTAGTGAACAAAAAAATATGAAAGTAACCTATATGCAAACTGAAAAATCAATGTGCAAAGTTAGAAAGCATGGAGTTTACTTTATTTTTCCAAAAGAGAAGAACATGTTAACCTAAACAAAAAGACACCTGCACTGAAGCGAGCAAGGAGCAATCTAAGAGAAGCAGCATAAAGAGGATATTAAAATGTCAAGGCTCAAGAGGGACTATCCTGTTTTTAACTGTCATAATAAGCATATCACTAGGATTACCTTTCTGAAAGCTTCTTAAAACTGTTTGTTTCCAAATAGCTCTAAACAGACAATATTGTACTGAGATTTTCCACTAACATTTTTCACAAAGGCAGGAACTCTGCTTCATTTTATAATTCTCGTTCTCCTACTGCTAACATTATTCTTGCCCTTAATTGTATGATTGCCACTACAAAAACAAACTTACTACATATGCAGAAGTGCTTCGGGATCTGAATGCTTTTATCAAATTCTATCAAACGACATCCAACAATCTGAGACAGTTTTTTTTTTCATTTTTACCTCAAATATAACAGCTCCAAGTGCAACCCATTTTGCAATTCTCCAATTCTCTTTCAAAAAGCTATACATCATGTCAAAGTTGCCAGTTTTGTCAACTGGGATCACCTGCAAAACCACAAATGGACAACTAAATTCAAGAAGAAAAAATCACACACAACAAACTCGAGACCGGTTGCACAGTGTATTTACCTCTTTCCAACTATGGTTGAAGAAAATGAAGCCTCCTGCAGCAAGCTCCACCAGTATGAACAAAATAATGAGGAACGAATACTATTTGAAGTGTCAAGGAAAGCATGGTATGCAATTACAGAAAATAAGGTAGGATATGTTGGCATGTTGCTAATGGATGTTCCCTATCAAAATCAGTAAGCATTTGAAGGGACACATGAAACCTTTTTGTAATTAATTAATCAAGCATTGGAACATCTAGTTGCATCTTGCGTGCCATGTCAGTCAAACAATATTCCTACATTTAAATGTGCCTGAGGATAGGAATCCATATTGATGATATTATGATTGATTCTTTTCTCCACTGAGCATAACTACTTGACAGTTGATGAGACAGTAACAACAATCTAATTGCACACTATAAACATAAATCTAGAATTCATTTGGATACAATAGACAAGCAGCATCCGTTCCTAGCTCCTGCACAACCAAAGATCGATGTGATGAACAGTACAACACCAACACCAATGAATGCAAAAATAAACCTGCAAAACATTTACAACAAAAAGTGTGAGAAAAGAGATACATGATACACAAAGCAGAACATCCTAACATGGTGTAATTTGCACGTGACCATTGCATATACAGTGTTTCAATTGTAATCATAATTCTTACCGGAGCGATCCTATTACGGTCCTGGCATTCTTGTGAGGTTAAAACATGCAGATTGCTAGCTAAACAGTGGGATTGTGAGCATCTCTTCTTTTATCACAGTATTTCAACTTCATAAAGTTAAAAAGAACACAGTACAGTATGTCAATTCCAGAAAGTTAAACGAACACAAGTTGGGAAAATAATCATGGTGAAAGAAAATCCCAGTACAGTAAGGAAATACTATATTAGCTAAAGGGTAACAGCCGAAAAATTGCACAAAAAAAAACGAAGATCTGTACTTGGGCTATAGTACTCCACCGCATCCAGTACGATTATGTTAGATTCTTGCCACGAATACGTGCAATTCAGTCATTATTAAGTTGCAAGATTCCGCATTTGTCTATACATAACATGCGTTGTCTTAAGCATCTAAATACACACTAGTGGCAGTGTCCGCCGCGTTTCCTAAACAAATCACAGATGCGCCATGAACACATGAAAGATCCTAGCTTTACTGAGGTAGGGAGAGCAGGGGAGATCACTCGTCACGCACGCACCAGGCACTGGAGAGCCTCTCGGTGGTCCCGTCCGACAGGGAGGACGCATCGATAAGGAGCAGCAGCGGCCTCCCGAGCCGCACCAGCTCGCCGGCGGCAGCCACCGCCGCCGGCGCCGGAGGTTGCATCTTGCGTGCCATGTCAGTCAAACAATATTCCTACATTTAAATGTGCCCGAGGATAGGAATCCATATTGATGATATTATGATTGATTCTTTTCTCCACTGAGCATAACTACTTGACAGTTGATGAGACAGTAACAACAATCTAATTGCACACTATAAACATAAATCTAGAATTCATTTGGATACAATAGACAAGCAGCATCCGTTCCTAGCTCCGGCACAACCAAAGATCGATGTGATGAACAGTACAACACCAACACCAATGAATGCAAAAATAAACCTGCAAAATATTTACAACAAAGTGTGAGAAAAGAGATACATGATACACAAAGCAGAACATCCTAACATGGTGTAATTTGCACGTGACCATTGCATATACAGTGTTTCAATTGTAATCATAATTCTTACTGCAGCGATCCTATTACGTCATGGCATTCTTATGAGGTTAAAACATGCAGATTGCTAGCAAAACAGTGGGATTGTGAGCATCTCTTCTTTTATCACAGTATTTCAACTTTATGAGTTAAAAGAACACAATACAGTATGTCAATTCCATAAAGTCAAACGAACACAAATGGGAAAATAATCATGGTGAAAGAAAATCCCAGTACAGTAAGGAAATACTATATTAGCTAATTAGCTAAAGGGTAACAGCCGAAAAATTGCAGAAAAAAGAAAGGAAGATCTGTACTTGGGCTATAGTACTCCACCGCATCCGGTACGATTATGTTAGATTCTTGCCACGAATACGTGCAATTCAGTCATTATTAAGTTGCAAGATTCCGCATTTGTCTATACATAACATGCGTTGTCTTAAGCATCTAAATACACACTAGTGGCAGTGTCCGCCGCGTTTCCTAAACAAATCACAGATGCGCCATGAACACATGAAAGATCCTAGCTTTACTGAGGTAGGGAGAGCAGGGGAGATCACTCGTCACGCACGCACCAGGCACTGGAGAGCCTCTCGGTGGTCCCGTCCGACAGGGAGGACGCATCGATAAGGAGCATCAGCGGCCTCCCGAGCCGCACCAGCTCGCCGGCGGCAGCCACCGCCGCCGGCGCCGGAGACGGCGGCAGCGGCGGCGCGGGCGGCGGCACCACCTGCAGCCACATCACGAGCAGGTAGGCGCCGTACCCCACCATGGCCAGCCCGACCGCCATGACCACGAGGTTGAGCAGCTTGAGGACGCACTCGAAGAAGCCCCGGCACGCCATGGCCGATGGGCGCTCCTCCCCGCGCGCACGGGAAGACGGGAACCTCTCCTCACGCCGGAATCTCCACGGCCCGGCCTCGGCGCATCAACGATGGCGGCGGCGGATTCGGCGGAAAGGAGGCGCCTTTGGACGATCCCGGCTGCGGAACTCGGCGTTCTCGATTGATTCAGGGACAGGAGGCTTCGAGCCGGAGGGAGGGCGGATCGCGCCGAGAACAGGAGACTCCGTCGCGAAGTTGGGAAGTTTGGGGGTGGATTTGGAGGGGAGAAGATGGAATTGCGTTGGGAGTGGGCGACTTACGTGGCGTGCGTTTTTTATTTTCCTCGTAAAGCCAAACAGTTTATTATAACCAGGAGTTACTATAAATTACCCAAACTAGATATGTCTGATTGTGGTATGTCAGGAGTCTATTTTTTCTTAATTTATTTAGAGTTTTTAATTAGGAAAAAATAACCTCGGTCTCTATATCAACCAAGAATTTCATAAATGATTTCTTTAGATATTATGGTAACTAATTTCCATAGCCTAAGCGAGATTTCATAACTAATTTCTTTAGATATACTGGTATCGGTATTTTTGAGAAGCCATACGCAATTTCACGGTAGATTCATGTTCCAATTTCCATAGCCCAAAATTGCAAATTGCAGGCCGAGTCAGGTAGGTAATTTGTTTCATCGATCTACGTCACCCACCAAAATGAGTTTTAAATTAACAACGTTCTACCTATCGATTTCTAAGTACGGTTCCGAATAAACTAAATTAGAGTCCTTTGACACGCTACACTCTTTGGTGACACGAACACGACCATGGATAGGTAGCTGTCTAAAACTGACGCGAGCTGAGTCACCGGCCCACCGCCCAGAGCAGCTTGTTTTCTAGCGATTTCGGATGATCCGTGGGCGAAGCATCTGCCACTGCCTACAAACAGTGTGCATTTTCTCCCTACCCTCTTTGGATGCATGCGGAGGCAGTGCAGCTGAATAGGTTGAGGCCTTGTTTACACGTTAGAATTTGGTAGGTTAAATTTGGGAGTAAGATGTCACTTCGTAATTATTGCATCATTGTAACATTTCGTTTGTATGTGTGAAAAAGTGTCCAAAAATTGATTAATTAGGCTCAAAATATTCGTCTCGCTGAGTACAACAAAACCATACAATTAGTTTTTGATTTCATCTATTTTTAGTACTCCATACATGTTATGACATTTTGATGTGATGGGGAATCTTCTTTTTGCATAGTAAATTTGAGAGTGCTCTTTTGGGATCTAAACAAGGCCTGAAAGTGAAATGAAAATGCTCGTGCCCTAGCCCTGTCACCACTATTTTGGATTCTTCTTCTCAGCGGCTTCGAATTGATGCTGGGATGAGATGGCAATGACATGGGCGGCTCTAGAAAGAGTTTGGCTATTTGAGTCAAGGTCCCAGTGCCTCCGGTTTCAGTACTGCTGGAGACCATGCTATCTCATCCCAAAAAAGACATCAAGGGGAATTGGAAAGAAAAGCATAACACAAAACAATAATATAGTTGGGTCTGTTTGGTGGTTAGGGTACTAGAAAATTTCTATTATGAGTTGTGAGTTTTGAAAAAGTTGTGGTGAATTGTGAGAATATTGGAAGCCGTTTGGTTAAAACAGTTGTGAAACTGTAGGTTTGATAAAATCGGGAAGCTTCTAATTGCTTTTGCTTTTGTAGGAAGGTCTAAAAAACAGAAGCTCCACCAAACAAAATCAACAAATTATCTGTCTCTCGCTCTAACTAAAGTATATCCTACTGCGAATGGTATTCATGGTATCCTCATTCTCTCCATCTATATTCTCTTCTTCTTGTTATGTGCCGTGGCACCTGTCTGTTATAGTATCCTCATCTGCATCAAATCTATCAAACTCTCTGTCCTGCATATTGTTGTTAGAAATAAAATTTTACAATGCCATAAAGCTATAATGATATGCTTTTGATTATGAGTAGAGAAACTTGGCATGTTTTTTAAAATATACCACTTCTACTTTAAGAGTCTGAAAGCCCATTCGGTGACATTACCAAGGGATGAATGGAAGAAATTGAACATCGCGTACTTCCCTTAAGGAACATACCCATAATGTAGCCGGAATTTTGGTATATGGTATATGCTTCCTTTGAAAGGGCAGGATATCTTATTTTGTTTGGCTAACTATAGTCGACGACATAATATTTTTCTGTAAAAGCAATTCAGCAAAGGCAAAGAACAATGAAAATATTGATATCTTAATAAAGAACCATGAATACCTTTTGGAGGCAAGGGAAAAGAAGGAAAATTTGCTAACTCGTGATTTAGGATCCGAGTGTCATGTGCAGAGCCCGACCAACCAAAAATGGCAAAGATAAACTTCATGCCAAAGTCAAAAACAGCTAGCGCGTTCTGAAATGTGTAGCTCTGACAACATGTGTGGTTAATCGCTTTCTCAACTGCGACTGCAACTGGAACATGTGAACTGTTTATTGCTCCAATTGTGCCTTTGAAAATTGTCCTCTTTGACCTTTCCATGCTCAATGGACAAAGTAGAATCTCTTAGCTTAATATTGTCCGCCGCTAACTTATGAAAATAATTCAATACTTTATGAAACTTGGTGTGAATTATTTAGATTGATTTTGTAAAATGATTTTCAACTTATAAAAATGATTGGGGTCCTCCAACGATCCACAAGAATATTGCCAATCACTCAATTGAGGATACATTGTTACTTGATGTCAAACCCTATAGGTCAAGATCAACAACTCATGCAATGCCATGAAAACATCAGTGCTCATTCGAAACACCTTATAGAAGAACATCAAACGACCGAACCAAAGTTCAGTTTCTAATATTTTATTGTATTATCCTATGTGTCAATATCACCCAGTGTTCTAGTTTCCAAATTGATCAATAGTAGCAACCTACTTAGAAAGTTTAGCAAGAAGCATTAGTCTCTTTTGTCCTTTTTGGGCCAAATCTTCTATGTTGACATCCATATGCACAAGATATTAATATATTAATAATTATAGCAGCAATGATATCAAAATATGGACAACAATGGCACAACATTATTTAGACAACAATAACAATAAAATATGGACGGCAATAACGCAACATTGTTTGAAATGATTTTTAAATCACACAAGCAAACAATATTTTAGAGTATAAGCACTATAGATGGTTCTCAACATATAGGCAAATAAACAAATTTTGGTTCACATCAGAACGCTTGAAATAACTAAAATGTTCTGCAGACGCTTCATCAACTCCTTTTTATGCTCCCTCAAGTAGATTGAACATTCATTCATTGTTTCAAGCAAGATAAACACCTTCCTAAATTTAGGCTTGTTAATTAGTAAGGTGGTTGTGTACATTAGAGAAGTTTTTTCTTGCACCCCACAATGTTTCACCATCTGCATAACCCCTTTAATGCTAGGGAGGGACTATGTTGGTTGGAGGAGCTGATGTTGCTTATATTTTCTTTGCTATTGTTTCTATCTTCAAACATGTATTCTTGTATAGTTTAAAAAATAGGCTCTTCTTATCCTTCTCTTCAGCAGTAGTAGAGCTATTCTTATGTTTCTTTTTTGCCTGGTTTTAATCTCTTCAAAGCTACCAACTTTACATCATCGGTATTTAGCGTTTTTTCACCTCACCCACATCCTCATCACTTGGTTCATCGGAGGAAATATCATCAGGACATGATGTACTAGCCCCGTTAACATGTGTCTTATCAAACAATATTTGAAGATCATCAAGGTGCTTTGATCCTTGTTTTATGAACCTCACAAAATGGCAAAACATCATCAGGGCAGATACATTGCTATATGTAAGCGGTATGATAGGTCATCTCATGCAGTGTTATGTAGGATTTTTGCTGATGCGGAAGAGAGAAAGAGAGATGTGAGAGAAGGAGGTCGTTGTTTCGCGTAACAACTGCCTCATGAGCTAAATTGTAGGACTATGAGACAACCCCCACCATTGTACGAGTTTTGTTGCCATGCAATTAATAATATTTATTTATTTCCCCATAAATTAAGGGATATTGTATTACTACCAGAAGATCAAAACAACAACCTGTTGTATAGGATATTGTTATGTAGGATATTGTATAGGTTATCTGATAAGTTAATTCAAGATTACGCGTCACTGCATATTGAGACCATCTACCAAATGACGCCAATGTACTTGCTCTGGTATTGGTCCGTTTCTTCACCAATACATACATCATGCCACTCCAACAATTATAGCTCTCCCTACAACGTGCAAACCCTGCTAGCATCATGAACCCCCCCCCCCCCCCCCC
>OAMR01000895.1:83533-132583 GCA_900205405.1 Echinochloa crus-galli | reverse complement strand
ATTTAATTTAATTTAGAAAAACAATTTTTTTTTCCTTTACTAAATTCCCTGTAAATTTTATAACGCTTGAAAAATTTTAGAGAATTGAGAAAATTATTGTATTATTTACGTTGAAAATTCACATCCCAAAATTCGAAAATTTTGGGGTGTGACACACCACTAAATACCATAGTCCATAGATATATAATTTGTTGAATCAGTTTTGTATTTTGACCTCCACCACCTCAAAATTAACATTCGTGCCACTATGGGAAAATACACGGTGTACATTTGATTGTAGATGCACACACTTGGTAGTTTCGTGTATCCATTTGCACGTTTTATATCTTGTTGGACTAAAGTCATACAATCGTACAAGCTGTTGTATGGTGGGTGCATCTAAGTATTATGTGTGGCGTGCTAGGTCTTGAAATATTATTAGAAATGAAAATGTGTAAATGGAGATATTATGGTGCGTATGATATTAGTGGTGCTGACTTAGCTAAGGCCTTCTTATGTTAAATTAATCCTAAGCTGATATTTGTAAGGAAATACTATGTTCATATTACTTGTTGACTGTTGTAATTTGTAAAGGTCAGCGAAGGCCATCAACTATGCCTTGTTGGAAAAGGATTACACTAAATTGTTTCAAACTGATACCCTCTGTTTCTTGAATATGTAATATGTAACGTCTAATTCCTAAACATCTACGGAGGTAGTACATAAGAAATGCCATGTTAATATTGTTAGTAGTAACAGTCAGGGAAATCCCACTATGCGTAGTTTTAATGGAATTTTGATTTAGAATTATGGATAACTGGTAGTAAATCATGGGTTAATTAGGCTCATTAGAAAAAAGATTTTGCAAATAGACTTCATTTAATACTTCATGCTTGCAAGATTCTCTTTGGAAAAATATTTCCAAACTGGAAAGAAACACGGCCTAACCGTCAGGGGCGGATCTAGTATAGGGACATGGGTGTACAAATAATTTTGACAAAAAAAATCATAGGTAGCATACTTAATACATGTATATACTTGTAGTTGGGCCAAATCGTATATGTTTGAGACCAAATATGAGAAATAACCACTCCAAACCATCCCCACCTCCCGTCCCGTGATGGGCCGGCTCGCTGGACTCCAGTGTTGTTTCTAGTTGGTCCATGTGAACAGCCCACGGTAACCGTGGGACGAACGGAGACTTGACAGATCCTTTTTTTCTTTTTGATACTTCGACTGACAGATCCTTAACTTTCTTCGATATAAGCTCCAGGGAAACACCAGCACGAGCACAAGGCTCTCCCTGAGTCCCTGCAGCTTCTTCAATTCCTCCCTTCCTCCCCGTGATGACCTTCAAGCAAGCCCCATCACCGGAGAGACCCGGCAGGCCTCCTCGTCTCCGGTCGCCCGCTAGTACGCCACGTTTGCCGGTCGTCGGCACCCTCATGGGTGGCTTGTGAACTCGCCCATCAGAAACTCAGCTAGGTGATTCGTTTCTCCTCTGCTTCTCCAGTCCTCCGTCGTGTGCAGGCTGTGGACTGCGGGACTGCGGTGCACGCCGTGGCCGGAAGGAACCAGGTGCTGCCGGCCACCACCCTGAGGTGTTTTTCTCCTCACTAATCTCCCTTGTATACTGAAATTTTGTGTCTTGTTTTATACTGAAAGTTGAATTAGTTGTGCCAAAATTTCAGGCTTAGGTAGACTTTACAAGCAAGTTGCAATGAGCCAATGAGTACTGCAAAATGAAGAGGAGTAAGAGCAACTCCAGTGGAGCCCTTCAAATTGAGGCCTCCAAAACTCATTTGCAGGCCTATCTCTAAAAAATAGAGATTCAAAGTAAACACTCAACTCCAGTGGGCATATAAACTCGGGCCTCTATTTCTCCGTGGGTCCACCTGTCAGCCAAATGGATGGGAAATATCTAGTGGGATCCATGGTTGGAGGGGGAAATAGAGGCCCTCTAGAAATGGAGGCTTGGTGGGAAGATTTAGAGGCCTATGCAAAATGCAGGTCCATTTGAAGGCCCTGCTGGAGTTGTATTTTTGCTCCAAGCCTCTAAATTTTAGAGTAGAGGCCCATATAGAGGCTCCTGCTGGAGTTGCTCTAAGACTTTTAATATCCTAGTATCGCCTTAACTCGTTTTCCTTCCGTGGAATTAAGGTAGCCTCCTGCAAAACAAAGAATGATAGGAATTTCCATGTATCATGTGTTCCATGCTGTATTGAATTCACTATTAAACATGTTATTTCAAGCATCTTTGCAATTTAGAATATTTTCAGTACTTTTGCTATTACTCTGTATGTGATGTGTATGTGGTAGTTTTGGCCCTAGTCTTGATCAAAAGTTGGGTCCGCCACTGATTTCATGGCATATATATATTGCCTCCCCAGCTCGGCAATTTGCCGAAGTTGAATTATCTCGATCTTTTCAGCATGTCATGGAACGATATAGAAACATGTCCCTCCCCATCTTTTCATCTGCTGTTTTTTTCTTTGGGATGTTCAGTAATCCCATTGCCATACCAATTCATCCGCCTCTCTCTGTCTGGGCTCCGACCGCCCTGGATGGATCTCAGGGCGAAGGCAGCTTGGGTTGCCAACTTGCCCGATCGATCTAAGGAAGAGGAGCATGGGGTGGCAGGATCTTGGTCTTGGGACAAAGTGTGAAGCTCGAGGATGGAGGAAGCTCGTGGGTGATGTTGAGCTTGAGGACAGCGCCAGGGCAGGCCGGAGAGCTCAGTGTCGGCCGGTCGGGAAGGTCACCAGCGGAGACGAGCTTACTGGTGTCAGAGAGCTGAGCTCGCCACCAGAGGAGGTTGTTGGTGCTGGGGAGATCACGGGCGGAGGTGGCCGAGTTCTTGGAAGCTTTGAGCTCGGTCGAAATGACAACCTTCATTTAGATTATGACTCAGGCTTTGCAAATTGGCAGATGGGTTCTGTTTCCTACCTGACTGCAATATTGCAAAGTGAACAATTCTGATCTTGACGTACATGATCTTAAAAAAAGATCATGTTCTCAACATCACAAGCAGAAGTATATAATTGATAGGATTCCTATTCCTTTTCCAAGGTATTTTCAAATGCTATACAGTGGACATATCCAACAATACGCTCATTAGCGATTTGACAACAGATATGGAAACCATATAATTAAACAATTCAATCTTAGATCCATCCAATTAACTGGTCCAATACCACTGCTACCAATATCAATACAATAGCTCTATCTCAATTCCAACCAATTGACTGGTCTATTATCACCACCGCCAATGTCAATGCAAAACATCAATTTCATCAGTTGCGACAAATTAACTAGTAGTCCAGTACCACCATTACCACCAAGCCGGCCTATATATCTAGTTTTGGACATCCTCATCAACTCATTTGGTGGGCCTCTCTTTCTACAATTTGGAGAGCCCTTCGATTTTGGCCCGGCCTTCTCGATGCTAAAGGGTTTAATTCTGTTCTCCAACCACATCACTGCCCATATTTCTATGTCTACTTGTAAATTTGAGTAGCTAGTATACTTAAACATAGTCGGCAACTTTTTAGAGGGACACATTCCCCATGCTTGGTAACCGAGTTGCCATCTTCTATGCAAAAATGTACGAAAATGGTACTCATGGATTTAACACGGAATAATCTTATCGGAAGATTGCCATTTTTTATTGGAAACTTATAGCCATTACAATTTATATGGCTAAATGACAACATATTTTTTGAGAGTATCCCAATAAGCATTAAAAAACCTTGGACATATTCGGTATTTGGCATAATGGTATGTATAGTTCTTTAGCTAGGAATATGTCAATCAGGTAGAAATTTCGGGCACGAAGCTCTTTTTCACTGCCATCATCCTGTCAATGGGTCAATGAATATGAAGAATATCATAATATTGTCAGGTCTACCATTACAAAGGGCGGGGCAAGAACTTGACTACATATTATGATATTCTTGGTATTCATCAGCATACAAACAAAATGATGCTAGTGAAGGAAAGCTTTGGGCCCAAAATGTTTGCCTCGTTGTTATTATATACATGTTTCTAGGTAAAGAACCAGGCATACCATTATATGCTATATCTAAATATCGAAGGCATCCAAGGTTTGTGATGCTTATGTTGGGATGCTCCTACAGAATATGTTGTGACTTAGCCGTATAACTTGTAATGCCTCTTAAGTTTTTAATCCATATCAATAATCTTTCCAACAAATTATTGCTTGCTAAATCCATAAGTACCATGCATGCTCATGCAATCTTGTATGGAAGATGGCAACTTGCCTAATAAAATATTGTCACTTTAATAACCACAAAGAAATCATATTTGTTGTCCCCATGCAAAAGGGAATCCGCCCCTTCAAAAAGTTGGTGGCTAAGTTAAGTATCCTGGCTTCTCAAATTTACAAATAGATTCAAGAATATGGTTGGTGATGTGGTTGGAGAATAGAAACAAACCTGTTAGCATTGGAGGTCCAATATCGGAAAGCATGGATCCACCAAAGAGTTCGTGGAGATGTCCGAATTGGATAGGCTTGGTGGAAATGATGATCCTGGACAAGTTAATTGGTTGGAACTGAAATCAATGGTCTACGGTGACATTGACAGTGGTGACACTGGACCAATCAAACTGGTTGGAATTGAGATAGAGATAGTGTAGCGACATTGGTAGTGGTACTATTGGAGTAGTTATTTGGTTGGAACTAAGATTGAATTATTGTAGTGATATAGTTTTTATATTGGTTGGCACACCTCCATTGAGTAACGTATTTGTTGGATATGTCCATGGTTTAAGCATTTGAAAAGACCATAGAACTAGTGTGGAATCACATCAATATTCCTATGCTTGAGATATTGAGAATAGAATCGTTCATTTGCAATTTCAGCCATGCAGGAAACAAATGCTCATGTATCAATTTGCATGCCCTGTGTCACTTGACTTAAATGAAAGTTGTCATTCCAAGCTGAGCTCAAACTTCAAGGAATTACATGATAAATCTTGTCTTGTTTGCTTCGTACCCCAGCATGTTACCACACCTTCCAAATCATTGTCGCTCGAGTTATGCATGGTCCAATTAGTGAGCATACCAATCTCATAGGGTACATGTCTAGCCAAGTGGTTTTCAGAGAGGTCTATATGCCCTACAGCTATCAGCAAGGGTTTTGTATTGTGAAATCAAACACCGATCACTATATCGTAGGCGCTCGAATCAATTATAACTTTTCACTTAGAGTATTCCCCAAGGTTCATCAATCTATGGAGAACAAGTGGAGCAAGATCGCTATTGTTCTAATTAATTCAACTAAATAGTGGTTTGTGTAAGGAAGTAATAAAGAACAATATATGTTATCTAAGCGGAAAAAATTGTTGTAACAAGATGGATAGAATGCTCATCCCAAGGATCTAGAATCACTTGTAGATGCCTCTACTACTCAAACGGTACTGATCTAGTATTGTCAAATGAAAACACATGCTTTTACCTCCCACATATTATCAGTACACAAGGGTGATGAACCAACCTAACGACATGTGCACCATGATGACATTCAAATGAATGACCAAACCTTAAAGGTAAAAGCACGTCGGCATAGTTAAGATCTGAATCATGGCATTCCTAACATTATAATTAATCAAATACATAAACATAGCAATTACATCTTGAGGTTACCTTTTGATCCTAGAGACTTTACCCTATGATAATCACACTGGCACTCAAAGGGGAATTGAATCTCCTAAACATGATCCTGACTGAAGACGACGACAAAGGGGAATTGAATCTCCTAAACATGATCCTGACTGAAGACGACGACGGTGAGGGGGCACATGAACACCCCATGCCGAATGGCCTGGGCACCTTGTACGGGGTTGGCACAATATGTTCCTTCCTCTTCAGGAGCTCCCCTTTGATTGTGTGGCTTCTGATGTGATATTGCTTCAGTTCTTGATGGAATGTAGTGGCTGGAATAGATAAGTTGATTTGAGGAGATAGAAAGCTTTGCAGTTGGTTTGATAAAGATTGTGGCCACTTTTTAATATAAGCTCTTTTATATTTCTCTAGTGTCATAGCGTGATAAAGAATTGAATATAAAATCACTAATTCATTAGTGCCCTATAGACAAAACCTCAAATTCTTAGGGTCATGAAGAGAAAATCACAAATTCAAGATTCCTCAGTTCTACTATATTTGTCCACACCCTCCAGAGGAACTGTTCTACAATATTTGTCCATTAGGCTAAGTGCACGATGTTATGGGCATTAAATAAATGTCATATAAGACTTTTCAGTGGCATGACATATAATTAAGTAAGAGAGAGTGGAAAAAAGCTACTTGACTCAATATACAAGATCCCACAGACATGAGTCATGTAGTCCCTCCGTTCCAAATTGCAGATTGTTTAAAAATATAGATGAACGTTATGTTAAGATCCAACGTAGCTTTTCATAACTTAATGTATAGTAAAAGTTATGAATTAAAAAAGCTAAAACAACCTACAATTTAGAACAAAGGTATTAACAATTAATTGCTTGTGATTTCAAAGAAATAGCACCAAAATACTACTATGCATTGGATGAGTCATGTAATGTGACCATTTTAGAGTGTCATGATACAATGCATTGGTATTAGCTTTTAAGTATATACAAGATGAAGTCATTTCGATATTTTCTCTTTCTAACCTAATTAAATGCTCCAATAGAAAGAGAAAATTATTGTATTATGATAGAGGTATGAATGGTCATTTGACATAGACTTTCTTGAAGGTAGTAATTACTTGTCCGTGCACATGATGTGCTAGGGACAAACATTGCGGAATGGAATGGGTACTGTTCTACAGTCAAAATCAAACACAACGGTGCCCTAGTCACGTATCCACATTCTTCTGGTGTCCTGCAAATAAATTTCCCAAAAAGGAAATAGAATAAGTCATGGGCCTGTTTGTTGCCTGTCCATATGTTTGCTTCCACTGTCTAGTAGTAGTTCTCATCTGTCTCAAGGTTTTCCCTGATTCTAGTTACACTTGTAAAAGTACATGGTCCATTTAGAACTATATGTCCTCTCCATTATTCATCTAGCATCTCCATGATTCAGTGGAGCTAGCCATGCATCTTTGTCTTTCCTAGCAAATCATTCAGCCTGAGTGCCTGACAAAGGAAATATATTTAGAAGGATCTCACGGTAAGTTTCAATATGCAATGCTCATGATACGGAACATAAGTTACACAACATAGACCAGAAATATACAGTTTGCTATTTTCCATTCCGAAATATAGTGCAGCTGTGCAACACTTCTGATTCGAGCATTGAATCGTCACAATAAGTTCTGATGCACTTCTCAATTTGCTTTACATATGAGCAAAATGTCATGTTCAAGTTCCATCTATGTTTAAAGTAATCAAAATGATGAAATTCCAAAAAAATTGATGGCCCAAAGTCAGACATTTTACATATACCGTGATATTTTTTAGAATTTCAAGCTGATTGCACATTTGCACTTAATATAACCCTTTGCTAGTGGGCAGATCCTTGTATAGTTCTTGTTCTTACATGTTTTCAATGATATATTGTTATTTATCCTTTGTGAGGTATAATGCATGCATGATATTGCTCTTTTTCGGGAAAAGAACTTTTAGGATCAACCCCATTTCCATTACATAGAACAGAAATACAGAAGTTTGTTGACAGGAAAAGTTTTCCATAACCTTTCTTATCCCTGCTCTAGACTACAACAAGCTTTGTCAGTTATAGTAATGTTTTGAAATTTGAAAATATGGAACAGAAAAATGGTGGCAGACCTTATCAATTTCACCTAAACAAAATTCTGCAACATAATCATGGATGTACTCATATTATTTCTATCAATTAATAGGCAACCCGGCTAGTAAATTTACTGAACTTGCACCATGCCAACAGCCCAACACCCCAAAATGAATAACACAGATCATACAACCTGAGCTTTCAGACTTTCAATAGCAGTCCTAGGAAGACACTAGGGAGTTTGCTCTTAAAACAAGAGATTGATCTTATCCTCATTACATAATTGTTCAACACTATCATGATCACCAAGTAGCAATAGCAACATATGGTTCCACTGATATATCAGTCTGCAGACAAGAAAAGGTTGGAGAAATCTTACCATCCCAAAATTCTCAGGCAAGGGCGTTGTCCCATGATGCTGCCTCCTATGCCGCCGCCTTGGTGCTCCGGAAGTCTCGCTTGAGCTCAGTGACCCTCTTCATGCAAGCGGCCTTCGTCTTCCCGGGCACAGCAGCAGCCACCTTCTCCCACCTCATCGCAGTGTCCTTGGGGAACTCCTTGAGCGCGTTCAGCAGCGCCCGGTCATCCCCAGCGCTCCACGAGCCATCCGCGCTCTCCCCACCTCCGCCATTGTCACTGGCGTCGGCGCCCTCGGCCCTCGGGTCGAGCGGCTTCCGCTTGCGCAGGAACTGCTCGAACGAGCCCCCGCCCGCCGCCGCCGCGGCGCCGGACTTCGCCGCTCGGATGACGCTCTCCGGCGTGCGGTGGCCGCCGAACACCGCCGCGATCTTCTCCCAGCGCTGGAGGAGGGAGGAGGGAGAGCGCGATCCACACGAGGAGGGAGGAGAGGACCTGTTAGGCCGGGGGGAGGTAGTACGCGGCGGCGAGGAGCGCGACGGCCGCGGCGGCGCAAGATGCAGCGTGGGGGAGGGAGGGGGATGCTGTGGCCATGCTGGCGGAGGAGGGAGAGGAGGAGGTGGAGTTGGCGCCGGAATGGATGACGCGGGCGCGGGACTGGGAGTCCCAGGGGTCGACGAGCGAGGAGGGAGGAGAGGACCTGGTAGGCCGGGGGGAGGTAGTACGCGGCGGCGAGGAGCGCGGCGGCCGCGGCGGCGCAGGATGCGGCGTGGGGGAGGGAGGGGGATGCTGTGGCCATGGTGGCGGAGGAGGGAGAGGAGGTGGTGGAGTTGGAGTTGGCGCCGGAATGGACGACGCGGGCGCGGGACTGGGAGTCCCAGGGGTCGACGAACTCCATGGTCGCCGGAGAGGACCCCCGCGGAGATCGTCGGAGTGCGAGGAAACGACAAGGAGGGTCAGCGTCGAATAGTGAAAGGGTAGTGGTCAGATCAGATCAGATGGTGTTTGGAAGAACATCGTGCACTGTTGCGAGTTTATTTTCAGGAGAAAATAGGAAAATTCAACAAGGATTCGTGTTAGTGCACTGAAGTTTGAATTAGATTTGCAATTTAATTCAAGGCTGCTGGAGTTTTGCAACGTAATTCTAGCGAAAGATTGGGGGTAATTACTGCCATGAAAGCACTGTATCACAACTTTCAGAATAGGAGATATTCACAAAAGAAAATGAAATAGTCTGATTACATTGCAAAAATTATATAACTTGAGTAACCTTTAATGAAAACTATCAGACTCAAACAGATTCGATCAACAAAATAAACACATTCTATCAATTTTCTGCTTGGCGCAAAGAGTAGGCCGCGTCCGCGTAAGGAAAAAAACAAGAGGTGTCGCGTGATGAGAAAAAAAAAGAAACCGACTGTATTTTTCACGTGGCAGGTATTCAATTGTTTTTGCAAATTAACCATTTAGGACATGTTGTGGAGAAGAGTTTTTTTACTCCTAATATTTTTAGCAAATTTTTAAAATTAATTTTTTAGACTCTATACACACCACTAAATACCATTTTATTTCTCTCACGGCACGGGAGTGTTTTTTTTCAACAAGAACGAGCCTAGTAGGCCGATTGGGCCTGATGGGCCTCGTCTAAAGCCCATATACGATAGAACTGCCTTCTGCTGGCTGGCCTGGCTCCCTCCCACTTCCACTCCACCCCAGCCGCCGCAGCGGCAGCGCCCGCTCCGACGTCGCCTCGCAAGCACAGGGAAGCGCCCTCCTCCGCCTGCTCCTCCCCCCTCACCCCCCGCTCGCGCCGCGGCCGGAACCTCCGGCGCCGGGATGACGGTGAAGCCGGCAGCGCCCCCGGCCCCGCTGCCGCACGATGTGATCAAGAGCAGCGGCGTGGGGATGGAGCCGAAGACGCCGACGCGGGCGCGGGCGCGGCGGTGGACGTGGACCCGCATCGTCCGCTACGCCTCCCTCTACTACCTCGTCAACGTCATCGGCATCGGGGTCACCATCGACGGCTTCCGCCGCCTGGTCGAGGCGGGCGACACCGACGCCTGGGCCCGCGCCCGCGCCACCGGGGTCATCGCCGCGGGGAACCTCCTCCGGATGGTGGCGGCGGCGGTGGTGGCGAACCTGCGGGGCACGCCGCTGTCTGAGAACGTCGTCATGACCGAGTTCTTCCTCGTCACCGTCGCCGTGACCTTCTACGTGCACATCACCATGGACGCGTTCGGTTGCTCCTGCCCCTGCCCGCATCAGTGTTGATCCGTATGGCGGTATATGCGTTGAAATCCTAAAGTATCCTGGTTTCTTGTCAATGGTTTGCTCTAGCAAGTACTGATCGGCCACGATTTCGAATGGTAGCAGGGGTAAATTATGTATGTATGCTCGGTAAAAACCTGTCCTTTCAGTCTTGCAGACTAAGCAGAACTTGGTTATATATCCAATTTGGGCAGATTTGTTGAGTTTTGTGCCAATCTTTGACATGCTCTGCCAGGGTTCTACTGCTAACTTGGAACTAATATTTGTTCAGCTGCTAGGGTTTATAGTTTGTCAGTATCCATATGTCAGGTATTCAGATGACAAACTGACAGTGAATTTAAGGAGATACTGAAACATCATGCATCAGGTTCAGCTGCTTCAGTCAAACTGTTTGTTCAGGCTGTTTCTGTTGCTCGCATCATTGCTAATTGGTGTATCAGTATATGTGCTGAAGTGCTATGCTAGTTTCTTGTCTAAGGTCCGCTTTTAGTCGGCTTGTTAACAAATGATAGAAGCTAGTGGGAGCATAATATGTATGTATGCTTGATAAAAACCTGCCCTTTCAGTAGATTATGAAGATAAATGGTTGTCCAATTTGGCAGGTTTGTCAAACTTAGGCCTATCTTGGACATGTGCAGGGTGCTACTGCCAAGTTGGAAAGAGTAGCTAGATGGCAGTTGTGCAGCAGCTAGGGCTTATAGTTCGTCGGTATCCATCGGTCAGATGGACAGTGAATTTAAGGAGAAACAACAGACATTGGGTTTAGCTTGTTCAGTTGAACGGTTTGTGTAGGCAATCTAGATTGACTGATGAATGATGATGCTGATGTTTCTTTCTAAATCCATACTGCTCGTAAGCAATTCTATAAACAAATGGGCATGCTTTTATCTAATCCAAATTCATGTTTTCTGTATTATATGTGTTGAAATCCTAGTATCTTAGTTTCTTGTCTAATGTTTTAGTCGGTACTCGGTACTGATTATTAAAGAGTGACAGCAACTAGTGGGGTTAAAATATGCATGCATGCTTAGTAAAAAACTGTCCTTTCAGATTATGAAAAGAATCAGACCGGTTGGTCTCAGTGGGAGGATCATCGACACAGTTACCTAGACTGGAATCTTAAGAACCTCTCACATTTTATGACCTACTCTTTGCTCTCTCATAATACTATTGGTACATGTTATCAAATTTAATGTCTATGACACTCCCATGACCCTCCCACTGAGACTGGCCTAAGGGAAGTCTCAGTGGGGGTTTCATGGAAGGAAGTCTCAGTGGGGGTTTCATGGAAGTTTCATGGCATTTAATGTGCTGATGTGGCAGAGGGGAGAGAGTGGAGAGTTTCATGGGATGTGAGAGGAGTTTCATCACCATGAAACTCATCTGGCACAGTTACCTAGTTTCTGGTCTAGGTAACTGTGCGATGAAACGCTGCACTAAGACTGGCCTAAGGGTGCTGCTGCTAACTTGGGAACGGTAACTAGGTTGTGGGAAGATGCCTTACTCCTTGATGGTTCTTGAGCACTTAATTTCCATAGTTGTGCAAAATGGTTCAACAGCTATAGTACTCGGTTTGACAGGCCACAGGCAGTGGTCAAATGACTGAATTCCAGGAGATATTGAAGCAGCAGACATAAAATTCAGCTGGTTCAGTTAAATGATTTGTGCAGGCAAGCAGGCAAGGTTGACCGATTATTCTGATGTTTTGTTGTGGATTCATGCTGCTACTAGCATGTTATATCTCTGTACTGAAGGGTGCAGTCTGTCCTTTGTTTACAGCTGTGAGGGACATCGGACATGCTTATCTTTTTCATGTCTGTTCTGTGTGAAAAGAAACTTTAGCTTGATTTAAAGGAATATTTCCCATTTTTCTGAGGGATCCGATCCATTTCTTGTGGAATTCTGACAAATCATGTGTGCTCTAAATGGTTGACATGGAATTAACGTGCTCTTGTGTTGTAAGACTGAATCAATAGATCAAAATATCTTATTTCTTTCTTTCTCTTGTGTAGTGAAACAATCTACCAAGGGCACAGGTGCCTTTTCACATTGTACTGTTTGTCCAGATTTGTTGGCATCTTATATTCTCATGTGCTATTGGGAACTTGGAGAAGGCAGCCAGGTTAGATTCTGGAGATTTTGTAACATTACCACTATACAATTCGAGTTGAGACTCGAGAGTTTTAGTACTTGTGGAACGGCACGATTGATTGAGTTGGTTAGTGAAGTCGATTTGTTGTCATTTAATCTTACTGCTGATTTATTGTACGAAAGGTTGCAGTCTGTTCTTGTGTTTACAGCCCTGATGAAGGAACTGAAAGCCCCCATGAATAAAAGAACAGGATGTAAACAGCCCTGATGAAGGAACTGAAAGTCTCTATGAAGAAAAGAACAGGATTATTTTTCTATTTGCTTGATTCAGTAACGACCACTGACCGGTTTGAACGATGGACAAGGCACCGGCTAAAGGTTAACATGGTATTGGTGCGTGCCATTTGTGTGTTGTAGCATGTGTCAGCATTTATGGTCTTGATCATGGCAACGTATCCTATGCAAACCAGTTTCGTGTGCAAACTATGCAAACTTCTATCGCATCCGTTGGATCCCCATCTAATGGCCACATAAAGAGACGAACACCATTAGCTTTCCTAACCGAAATTTATTTAACCCCCTCCTAACGGCAGCGGCGGCGCCTGCATCGGCGCCGCGTACAAGCACCTGGCGTTCCAGGCGCGGCGGCCTCCTGGAGCTCCTGCGTCCTCGCTGTCCCGTTGCTCGGGCATATCGCGGACCAGGCCGTCTTCCGCTTCCGCCGCGTTATCAACCTCCTCGACCGCACGAAACACACCCGCTTCCGACGCGCCCCCGCCGCCCGCGGAGACGGCGGCGCCGGCGCCCGAGCCCTCTCGCCGTACGTACCGCGAGCAGCCGGCCGGGAATCGAGCATGCATCTTCTGGATGATATCCATACATCGATCGTCCGCCGAAGCGTCGCCGTCATGCCTGGTCCTGATGTCCTGATCCAATCTTGCTTCTCTTCTGCCGGCGCCAGGACATGCATGGACAGGATCACCACCCACCACACCGACGCAGCAATAGGACAAGCAATGCCAAAAATGCATGATTGGTGCCCATCCGCCAGCTCCAGCCTCGCCGCCGACGGACACGCGGGTGCGCATACGCACGCATGCGTGACGCATCAGGAAGCATGCGTAGCTCCCCATCGTCTGAGATCGCTCCTGAGACCCCGCCGCTGGCAGATCGCCGACCAGGCCGTCTCCTGCTTCCGCCGCATCATCAACGGGACACGCCTGCTTCTGCCGCACCGTACCCCTGTCGCCTCGCGGCCCACGGAGACGGCGGCGGCGGCTCCGGCACCCGAGCCCTCTTGCAACGCGCCCGCGCCCGTCTCGCAGCCGCCGCCGGCTGCACATGAGAAGAAGAACAACCTGACTCGCCGGCGGCGGCGACCAAGGCGGCGCCGGCCGTATCCCCGACGTTGTTCCTGTCGTCGGTGACGGCGTGTTTCCCTCCGTTCCATACCTTTAGCAGAGGGTTTTAGACAAATTTTAGTTAGGAAAGTTAATGGTGGGAGGATTTAGATGCTAAAATTTTTTACCTCTTTATGTGGCCGTCGGATGGGGATCCAGCGGTTTTGGCACGAGTTTGCATAGTTTGCATACGAAGCTGGTTTGTATAGGATACGTTGTCCTTGGTCAGAGCTACCAGTTATTAAAATAGCTTCTCAAAGTTTATTTTAAAAATGGAATGCCGAATATTGAATTGCAAATCATGAAAAGTTTGTACAAATTTGTCCCTAAATCAAACGTGTCTTCTATTTTTTGTGTCGGTGTAAAGAGAAAGGAAGAGAAGAAATCTGGTTTCTTAAAAGAAAAAAAAGAAATCCGGACGTTTACCACGAACCTGGTCCAAGCGACTCTTTATACGTGGGCCGTGGGCCGTAGGCCGTGGCCTGTGGCAGCGTAACTCCCTCCATCCGAGCCAAGCAATATCCATCCGTTGATGTGAGTTCAGAAGCGCTCTCTCGCTTTGCTGCCGGCGGCAACGATGCGAGCCGCAGCGGGAGGCCGCGCGGCGTTCCACCTCCAACACCTCCGCCCGCGACCGCCATGGCGAGCCCCTCCTCCTCCTCCCACCGCCGCCACCGCGCTCCTCTCCCACTCCGCGGCCGCTGGCCGCGCCCAGCACCGCCGCCTCCCCAAAGGTTCGTCTTGCCCGACACGCCTCCTCTGCCCTCCACGCACGCCGGGTGCGCTTCCCACTGGCGTTTCTACTTACGTCGAGCTAATCGTGGACGCGCCACTGCTTATTTTACTTCTCCCACGGGGAACTACTTCGTGCGGAAATGGTTGCCCATTTGCTGTGGTTGTCATGCCTTCTCGTTCCTAGTCAATGGACGCCCGCAAGGTGTTCGATTAAATGTTCATGGACAGTCAGGCTTCTCAGTCCGACTTTTATTGCAGAAAATCGAACTCTGCTGCACCTGCAAGGCGCGAGCATTACTCTAGTGGTGTATTGTCATGCCATTTGTCATATATCTTATCAAATATTTTTTCCACCGTTGCTACTTTCAACTCAGGTTTTTTACCTACTCTGGAACCGGGGGTTTCGGCAGTCTACTTGTGTGGGAGAGTGCACTCCACAATATGTACGGTTGCATTGGATGACAGATTACAGGCAGAGTTGGATGGTGCAAAGGTAAATTATTCTCTCGCATTTTATAAGCAAGGCGAATTTTCACATACAACATGGAAAAACGTTGGAACTCATGTTTCTAGTAAATGAAACAGAAAACAGTGTAAAGCTGATTTGTGTTCTGAAAACTGAAGGACCCTACTCCTGGTGTATTTAATTTTCAGCTCCGCTACTCATAGAATCATTTGAGTACAACTCAGGGCCCAGCTGTTCGAATCACTTGGATGGAGAACTCATAAATACACTAGATGGTTTCAATCCGTGGTTTTACTTAAGTTGTAGTCAAATGGCTGTGTGCAAAGCATTTCCCTTTAACTTTTACTGTTTAATCAACTCATTTCTGATGCACTTGTAACTTGTTTAGTTGAATCATTTCACAAAATAAGAATAGCTTCTATTAGGAAAAGTCTAGTGTATTAGCATATTTGCACATATCTGCAACTGAAATGCATCGTGTACGTTCATTATCATGCTTACCTGCTATTCTGCTTCTTATACCTGCTCTCAGGGAGAAGTACGCCAACATGGGACTGTTGGTGCATTTCAAAAAATACCAATGGTGATGCCTGCAACTGATATACTTATGTCAGCACAAAGGAAATCAAGAAATGTACCACCCACAAAGGGTATGTTCACCTTACCTTGATTATCACACTTTGCTCTGAAGAGCGGAGATCGTTCTCTTAACTCTTGGTTTCAACAACAGACTTTGCTTTATGATCCACATGCAATGTAGGTATAGCAAATATTGCTAAGCGTGAAAGAAACAAAGGTGCGAAACAACTTGATGCCTTGATGAAAGTAAGTCCTTTGTGTTGTCACTTTGTCGACCCAGTTCATTTATTTTGATTACTGAGAGACCCCATGTTTGTCAGGAACTTTCAGTACCACTGAGGACATATACAGAAAACTTCCCTAAGAGGAGAGATTTACATCCTTATGAGAGGTCTCTCATTGAGTTGACTTTTGGGGAGGGTTATTATGAGCAGGTATATATCTCACAGTACTTTATCTTGGTTTTCAGTGATATTACTTTACCTCATAGATCTCAAAAACAAATTATCAACTTGACATGGATAGTACTTTCTTGAAGTGTGTATGCTATGATACTTTTCTCTTCTATTCTTTGAGTTATTATGATGTTGTTGGTAGTGTCCTGCCAGGTTCTAGGACGAGTTGATGCTCTCAGGAAAAGGATTACTTCTGTTGGAAAGCAGCATGCTTCAGTGTGTGCGAAGGTTAGAATTATATGTCAATTGATTTGTATTTTGATTTACAATTCCAACTGATGGGGGTACTGGCTTACTTGGAGATAAGGCATACAGATCAAATTTGACTCCCAAATTTAAGAGTCATACATGTTATCTTTCGTATGTGCATACTTGAAAGTTGAAACTCATGTTCCAGAATTATCTTAGTTCTGAAATCATCTCACTGAGCACCATACTTTCAGTCCAATGAATAAGTATGATCTTACTTTCCAAAGTTTCAAAAGCATGGTTTGATTTTTCAAAATGATTATTAGCAATCTATCTACTCATGCCTAATAAAATCATCACGACCTGAAAATTATTCTCAGTGTCAGTGTTATATTCTAGTAAAACACTACAGGGGAAACCTGGGATGCCGTTTTGTCTAATCTGGTCTGTATATCTCTATTTTTTTTAAGAAATTTTTATATTTGGTCATTCTTGCCATAGCTCGCAGGGCTGGAATTTTGAGTACAAGTTGTTTCATTTCTCATGAAATTGTTTGGAATTTGATTCGTGATGTATATATTTGACCTTGACAGTCAACAACAAAACGTGAAGCAGAGGAGCGCCTCGCTGAGGTTTGTTCAAATCTCTACTTGTATAAATGACTGCTGTTCTTGATCCTTTGTCAGCGTCTCTTATGGGTCATTGTTAAAATTTATATGGGAGTGATTCTCTGGTTGTATTGCTAATGCTTTACTTTTGTGGCTCTGTCTACTTTTTCAGGGCAGAAAGAGACTTGAAGAAGCTTTCCAGCATGGAAAGCATGCCATCGATGATTTAGTAAACGTAGCAAAGGTATTAACTGGGGTTATCTTTCTTTTATGCTGGAGAAAAATGTTGTCAGTTTCTCATGGTTCATTTTTGCTCCTCTTACTTAGGCTTCTATAATATTTTTTTTTGTTTATGGCTAGATTAAGCACATCTGACTAATCTTTGAGTTACTGCAGGCTTTGCGTTCCATGCCTGTTGTTGATCTACATATACCGACACTATGTCTAGTTGGATCACCCAATGTGGGGAAGTCATCATTAGTCCGCATATTATCATCTGGAAAACCTGAGGTAATGCTTTGCTAAGATATGTTTATGTTGGTAAATGGTAGACACAGTTTCACATGCAATTGTCTATTGCTAATGTGTAATCCTTATAGTTGTGGTCCTCTTGTTTGACTGTTAGCTGTAGTTACTACTTACTACATTTTATGAAACAGAAGTTGTGAACGTTCATACTCCATCCATTATGTTCCTGTATCAAAGAATCTGTTCATTGCTGGGCTTTTGGAATTAATCATCTTTGGAAGGTCTTACTTTGTAGCATAATCTTTCTCTCTATCATGGACCTAAAACACATTTGAGGAAATATGTATAACTTTTGGTTCTGATGCTTGAGTTTGTTCTATGCCATCATTCAAGCACTGATGGGTTTAGATGCAGTCTCTGTACTGTACAGTTAGCTCATTGCTGAAATTCTTCTCATGTCTCATGTACTCACATTTCTGCAGGTCTGCAGCTATCCATTCACGACAAGAGGGATTCTAATGGGTCACATTGTATCCAATCATGAGCGTTTTCAGGTTCAAGCATTTGCCTTTCTACTTACCATGCTCATAGAACCATTAGATTTCACAGAAAAATTGTTTTTTCATAGAACTGAGTGAAGGCACCCTTTTGCAGGTTACGGACACTCCAGGACTACTTACGAGGCATGATGGTGAGTTAAAACTCTGATCCTTAAAAGTAGCCACTTCAGGCGTTGTGTCCCTTTCACGTGTAAATATGTGGTACTCTTATTGTGTCCAGAGGATGAATTTCCACTTGTACTTGGATAAATACAAACAAACAATACTATTGCAGATAGGGTTTCTAGAACTAACACTGATTAACATTAACTTCGAATATAGGCCGTCTCTTTGAGTTTTAATTTATTCTTGCTACCAGCATATAAATGTGCACCAAAAGCTCTGATCTGTCATTATTTTGGGGGTTGACAGATGACAGAAATAACAGAGAGATTAACACTTGCTGTCCTTTCTTATCTGCCGATCGCTGTCCTGTATGTTCACGATCTATCTGAAGACTGTGGAACCTCCGTGGCTGATCGGGTACATGTTTGCATTGCTTCTTCAAAGCTTTTGGTGCCACTTATACTCATTCTCCAGATTAAACAGAATAGAACCATTTGCCTGACATGCCAAATCACTATATTTGCTTTCGTGCGCTTCAAATGGTTTGTAATATACATAAGTTATTTTGCAGTACATCACATACAAGCATATAAAGGAAAGATTTGGCGATCGCCTATGGATTGATGTGATATCCAAATGCGATCTCTTGGGCAAGAAAGCGCCCTTAAGCTTTGAAGACGCTGATGAAGAAGTAGCACAATACAGAAAGAACGGTCCAGAAGGTGCCCTCCGAGTATCTGTGCAGAGCGAAATCGGGGTCAAAGAGGTTAGCTATTCTGATGCCAACCTCATAACGGAGTCATTATATAATTTCAATCTGCCTGTGTTTGCCTAAATTAGCGTCAGATGCCAGGGCCTTAATTAGTGTACACTAACATGCTTCTCAATCTCCCCAGCTAAAAGAACGAGTGCATCAGCTACTGACCTCCCAAATGGCTCGGATCAAAGCTGACAAGGCGGAACATGAAACACAGGAAGCTGGCATTAGTGTTCCTTCGCGAATCTAGAGAATGAATGCTTGCACACTCACGTTCGATGTTTATGTAAATTTTCCACTCATGTCGACCGTAACAGATTTCGACTTGTCTTTGCAATTTTGGTCTTTTGGAAAGGGAGGTCAGGTTCTAGTACGTATCATTTGTCCATTTGTTATTTCCTCCAATCGTGTGGGAGCCTATCCATCTGCCCGAGCGTAGAGTCTAAGCTCGCTAACTTTTTTTTTTTTGCGACTGTCTAAGCTCGCTAACTAAAACGTACAGGCAATGATGGTTAATTCCTCGTACGTCCTGTTTTATTCGAGCATGCACTGTAGTGTAATGCAAGGGATGACCGGATGACTTCTTAAAAAAAGGGACAATATGAAGCATATGTACAAAAGGTTCATCTATCCAATAAAAATCGGTTTTTAAATATGCTTAACCATCTTATCAGCACACTTTGGTCACACCAGTGTAAACTTATATCCACCTTACAATGTGCGTAAGAGGTAATAAAACAATTTCTTTTTCTTATCTTATAATTCATAAAGTTACCGTGAGCACCGGCCTCATCGTGGACGAGCACGTACCACTAAAAGTACAATTAGCTAAATATACAATCACCTGCTTTGCTGAAGGCCGAAACCCGGATTAGCTTGATCACATTAGAGAAAATTGCTGCATAACTTCTGAAGTATTTGTCTCAAGTCTACTGCCGTGTCGCCAGCGATCGTTGGCATGGAGGAAGAAATGAAACGGCTATGGCTGTTGGTACCCAACTGCCCCGAGTCCCCGACCTATGCACGCGAAGGCGAGACGCCACACGGCACGGCAGGGGCGAAACTTCCACACCACACAGGGACCGCCACATTGATTGACTTGGTATGGTAGCGAGGGGCTTGACTCAGACCCCCCGAAGCGAAGCTACGGGTGCGGCCGGCGACCCGGCAAATGACTTTGCATTACTATTACTACTCTTTCATACAAGATTGCACCCATACGACAATCTATTGTCATACTGGACAAATATGAATTAGACTTTCCAAGCAATTACTCTTTCATACGAGATAACCCCATAGGATAATCTATTGTCAACCGGATAAATATGAATTAGACTTCCCAAGCAATAAATAAAGACAACTAGAAAACACTAATTCTTGATAGCATGCACCATGCTGATATTTTGTTTCCTCTGAAAATGAAACTGCAGGGTAAACATTATTTAAATATTATAATAGAGCAGATAATGCATTATATGCTTAATTCTGTATATGCATCTGGCCACCCCACATCCATTTAGTACTTATAATTTGACAGCGCAGCTCTTAAATGAATTACAGAATGAGGTTTTTAGCCAAATAAATAAAAAAACGTGATGCAATTATCTTTGGAAAATAAACGAGGGTCGACGTCAAACAATTTAAACCAGAGATTCTTTTTACAGCAGTATATTGTATTGCTTAAATAAAAACGAAAAGTCATATTTCACCCTCCAAACCACAAAAGTTTGGTTTTCAACCTCTAACTATAAAACCATGTAATATGGGTCATCCAACAATCGAAATCGAACACATTTGGACCTTTAGGCGGTTAACAAGATTTTTCTATTTTCTACATTTTAACCTTTTTTGTTTGATCTAAAAAAATTGAGTGGATAACACTTTAAGTCCCTAAATTGGTCCCACATTCTCATCTGGGTCCATAAACATTTAAAGTGATGATCTGGGTCCTTTAACTTTTCAAGTGGTTCATTCCAAGTATAAATCCAGGTTCATGACTAGACCTCAAGTCAATTTAGAATAAACTAATTGAAAAGTTAAAGGGTCCAGATGATCATTTTGAGAGTTTATGGATCCAAATGAGAATGTAGAAATAACTTAGGGACTCGTGGTGCATTTCACTCAAAAAATATAACTAATTCATTTTAACTTAGAAAATATGAATATGGTACCTTTTTTCTAAAAATATAGACTATTTCTTTGTGCCTTAGTTGGATTTATTTGAATCTGATTTGTTCATCTTATTTAAATAAATATGAACCACGACTACAATAAATAAAATACTAGGAATATAAACAGATAAGATCCAAATAATTCCAACTAAGGAACAATCTGACATTCTACATTTCTAGGAAAATGTTGGTACTAGTTTTCTATTTTTCTGAGTTAAATAAGTTATGAATTTTTTAGGTTTTACCAAAAAAATAAATGCACAAAATAGAAAACAACATTTGAAACCAACTAAAGGTCCAAATGTCCCTAGTTTTGATAGTTGGATGACCTTGCTACTTGGTTTTATAGTTGAGAGACAAAAGTTTCAAGTGAAATATGCTCAGTTCGCTCTTATCCTTGTATATGATGTATGTGATCATGGCCATTCGAAAATTCATGATGAACAAGTCTCAAAGGATGGAGAAATTACATATATGTATGATGCCGCATATGGTCCAAATTAGTATGGTGCAGTCAAAGGTCTTACTCCTTTCTATCGTCTCATGAATCAACTCTTTAGATATACCATGTGCCTCAAGGGTGGTGACTCTCACAATATATCTAGCTTCTCAAAAAACTTGCTTGATTTTAGTGTGTTTGATTTTATTTAGGAGGAGATCATCATTTGTTCCTACTCTCCCAAAAAGAGTTGTCATTATGGTCCTTATATATTCAGATGATCAAGAGGGTTACAAAACTTAACATCCAACACAACAAGGTCCATCAACCATATCATCCTAAAAAGAATGCCTTGTTGAAGTTTCTTCATTGTGATGCCCTAGGAGCACCTTTGGTTCAACCCGCTCCTAGTGCACCTCAGCCTCACATGCGCCATCTTCATCTCGTGCACCTCTACTTATCACCAAGCATGGCAAACCCAAGAGTTGCTTCTCCTTCATTGCAAAAGGTTTATTTTCTATCAACATTTGCAAGAGCAACTCCGTGGAAATTCATGAGCATAAGAAACATGTTGACAAGAAGTTAGAGAAGATGGAGACTTGCCAAAAAGCTCTCATGGCTAGTTATGACATTCCTCATTCTCCGGTTCATGAGCCTATTAATTATACACCCTTTACAACTTTTTACAATCCTTGGGAAGATATTGGTCTCCCAAATGTCGCTGTCGAAGAAGAACAAGACGAGGATACGAGGAAGACTTTGGTGGTCATGAGGAGTCTTCACCAGAAGACATTGTTATGGCAGATGATGAGGATGACATTACCGATGTGAGTGGGAATGATGGGGAAGAAGAGAACGACGACAACAAAGAGTAGCTGGGCATAGTAGGGCCTTCCTTTTTGGTGCTTGATGCCAAAGGGGGAGTGATCTCACTATGCTTATCTTGTTTTGTGTTGTTTGTGCTATGTCGGATGTTCCGACTTTGGGTCACATGTTTTGACAGGATCATTATTATCCTCATTTATCTATCTATCTATCTATCGTATTTTTATGGGCTTGTAAGACTTAAGTACTTCTATGGTGTTATATGTTGTGTACATCTATCAAGTTTCTCGCACTTGTATTGATCGACTGATCCCTCTAGCTCGCTCCCGCAGTCCCGCCGCGCTCGTCGGATAGATTGGCAAGCCCAGGACTTCATCTATGATGGCGCCGGCGACGGACACTCTTCCATGGACGAGCCCTTCCTGTGAACGAGCTCGTAGCCTAATGGTTGCAATGCTTTAGTAGCAGTCTAAGGTCGTGGGTTCGACTACTCGTGGGAGCAAATTTCTGCGTCATTTTTTAAAGCGCTCGTTGGTTTTCCGGGGTTGGGGGGGGGAGGTGGGGAGGGGGTTCTAAACTGGAAGAAGGTTTCTTTTTCTTAGGGGATGTTTGGACCCAAAGGGCTAAAGTTTAGTCTCTTAAATAAATGACAATAAGACGTATTAAACATAAATTATTTATAAAACTAATTGCATAAGTCATGTGTACTTTGCAAGACAAACCTAATTAAACTATGATTAATATATAATTATCACATATTTACTGTAGCATTACATTCATCTCATTTAATGTGCTGATGTGGCAGAGGGGAGAGAGTGGAGAGTTTCATGGGATGTGAGAGGAGTTTCATCACCATGAAACTCATCTGGCACAGTTACCTAGTTTCTGGTCTATGTAACCGTGCGCATTGCATATAGTACATCTATTGCATAACAAATATGCTCACCCAGATCAGGAAAGGGGAAAATGAAAAGGCTTATGTGTTCTGTCATTGCGTGCAATTTCTAACATCAACTGGAGTCCTTATAAATTTTGTCACATTGAAATCTGATAAGTTATCAACTATTTCAATCTTTAATACCGATGCCAATTCCTGGTAAGATAAGTTGTTCATACATTAAAGAGTAATGCTGCAAATAAGTTACAGTATATTTTTCAACATAAACAATCATTCTCACATGTAGAGTAGCCGGAAGTGATGGCAGGAAATCAGAACATGAAGACTTCTCTTGCCCTGGTATGAACTGCCTTAGGAACATCTCCCTTGAATGGTAGAGCTACCAATGCAGGCCTATGCTCTTCCAACATCAAACAGCGCCCATTATAGTCACAGCTTCACCTGCTTTACGTTCAAAAATAAATAGAAGTGCCGATGTTCATTTCATAATCTCACATTCTCCGGTTCATGAGCCTATTAATTATACACCCTTTACAACTTTTTACAATCCTTGGGAAGATATTGGTCTCCCAAATGTCGCTGTCGAAGAAGAACAAGACGAGGATACGAGGAAGACTTTGGTGGTCATGAGGAGTCTTCACCAGAAGACATTGTTATGGCAGATGATGAGGATGACATTACCGATGTGAGTGGGAATGATGGGGAAGAAGAGAACGACGACAACAAAGAGTAGCTGGGCATAGTAGGGCCTTCCTTTTTGGTGCTTGATGCCAAAGGGGGAGTGATCTCACTATGCTTATCTTGTTTTGTGTTGTTTGTGCTATGTCGGATGTTCCGACTTTGGGTCACATGTTTTGACAGGATCATTATTATCCTCATTTATCTATCTATCTATCTATCGTATTTTTATGGGCTTGTAAGACTTAAGTACTTCTATGGTGTTATATGTTGTGTACATCTATCAAGTTTCTCGCACTTGTATTGATCGACTGATCCCTCTAGCTCGCTCCCGCAGTCCCGCCGCGCTCGTCGGATAGATTGGCAAGCCCAGGACTTCATCTATGATGGCGCCGGCGACGGACACTCTTCCATGGACGAGCCCTTCCTGTGAACGAGCTCGTAGCCTAATGGTTGCAATGCTTTAGTAGCAGTCTAAGGTCGTGGGTTCGACTACTCGTGGGAGCAAATTTCTGCGTCATTTTTTAAAGCGCTCGTTGGTTTTCCGGGGTTGGGGGGGGGAGGAGGGGGGGGGGTTCTAAACTGGAAGAAGGTTTCTTTTTCTTAGGGGATGTTTGGACCCAAAGGGCTAAAGTTTAGTCTCTTAAATAAATGACAATAAGACGTATTAAACATAAATTATTTATAAAACTAATTGCATAAGTCATGTGTACTTTGCAAGACAAACCTAATTAAACTATGATTAATATATAATTATCACATATTTACTGTAGCATTACATTCATCTCACAAATTAGCCCTTGATTATGTAATATATTTTCTAATTAATCTATATTTAATGCTTCTAATTAACATGTTTACATCCAATGTGACGGGACTAAATTTTAGCGAAGGAGATCCAAACACCGCCTTAATGAAAAAACGTGGAGCGTTCTTACCCCACCCAGTCTTTTTTTTTTTTTGACGAGCCCTTCCTCCCTTATCTTCCAAACTGCCGGGCCCCATGATGGAAGATCTCAATTCAGCGGCAGAAAGCAAGATTCAAACGATGGAGATCTCAATTTGCACACGGATAGAGTCGATTGAGAAGGGGAGAAGTAGGGATGGCACTGGATTCAAACCCGCTGGGTTTTGTCATCCTAAACTCATGCCCGCGAAGATGAAACTCGCCCATTAAAAAACCAATGACCCATCACGGGTTTAATATTTTGCCCAAACCCATACCCATCGGGTTTGCGGGTACCCACGGGTCGTCCGTGCCTATTAAACAATGCAAATATTATAGAAAAACTCAATGAATACAAGAGCACATAAATTATTTTTATTAGTTATATATGTTCCAAGAATATCATAAATAAATAGAGAAGACCAATAATAAGAAGTACACATTTGATTCCATAAAAAAGAAAGGAACAAGTTAGGATTAGGCCATCTAAATTGAGGTGTGGATTAAAAAGATGGGTTGTTTGATGGTATATGTTTGGGTCTTAAAAAAACCCATGGTTCACAGGTTTGGGTTTTATGTTCCCAAATCCATGCCCGTAAACCCGCTGGGTTTAACAATTTACCCATTAATAAACCCACGGATAAAAAAAATGATCCAAACCCGTACCCTAATAGAGTAAAAACCCATTAGGTTTCGGGTTTTGGGTATCCATTGCCATCTTGAGGGAGAAGTTCTGTGTGGCCTGCAAAAAGATCGAATGGTGACAAGTTCACACCGTGCCACAAAAAAGGGCCCCCTAAGGGCGTGTTTGGTTCGCGTACGAGCTCAGCCTGGCTCGTATTTTGGAGCGGGACAGGCTGGGCTCATGCAACATGCTCATGTTTGGTTACCTGCACGTGTTTGATCTGGTTCAGATGAGATGATGTTTGGTTGCTCGTACGAAGCATGTCGTATGAGAAAAAGATTAATAAACAATTATCATTATAATATTTAATGTATGTAAATATCTTAGTATAACTCTATTTCATCTCATTACTTTTTAATATTATTTAAAATATACTAATATCATTTAATATATACCAATCATACATTATTAACATCATTAACTAACTAATCCCTTGTATCCGGCGAGCCTGGCTCTAGAGATATGACCACTGGGCAAGAAATCTTGCATCTGACGAGCCGGGCTCAAGCTACGATGCAGGCAACCAAACATATAAAGATGATTGCATGCAGCCTGGCTCGACCAAATGGAGCCAACCAAACGGACCTTAAACCTCGCGGCTCGCGCGTTCCGCGCCCATTCCGATCGGCAGAGCTCCTGCCAATATTTTATTTTTAAAAAAACTTATGGACCCACTGTCTCTGCATCGTCGTTCCGCGTGGGCCTATAAATACTACTGCCTCCTACTCCAAAATCAAAACGCGCGAGCTCGTCTAGGCCTTGTCTAGCCCTAGTTGAGCAAGTTCAGCAGTCTTGGGCGACGTCAGGTCGCCATTCTGTTTGTGGGGATCTTCCTCACAGGAAAGGGCTCATGCTCCTGACCTCGGCTCGTCTTTCATCTGATTCGTCTCTCTGATTGGACACCAACCGTGGTTTAGGTCCCCTTGAGATCAATCGTGGTTTAGGCCCCCTGGATATACCCGTTCTACTGTTCCTGTGCCTTCGCTAGTTGAAGACTGAGGGACCCGAACAGGTTCCCCTGGCCAACTCATCTGTCGCCCTTCTGTTCGTGGGGATTTTCCTTCACAGCAAAGGCTGACATCGGCTCGTCTGTCGTCTGATTCGTCCCTCTGATTGGAGCCTGATTCATTCAGATCTGACTGTCTCCTCCATTGAGATCTGGCAGACTCGAACTCGGCTCAAATCTCCCTGAGATCTGACCGCCCCGAACTTGGGATCCTCTCCCTTGCTTACATCTTGACGAACTGATCTTCGCTCGCTCCCAGAGTGAGATCTGTTTGACCGGGTGCATCCTGTCGGTGAACAGACGGTGAAATCCGCACACGTCACTTGGGACGGGAGGTCCTCGTCGTCCTCGCGAGAGCGCAGCGATGAATCATCTCGCGGTCGCCGGGCTCTGCGCTGCCTCCGCGGCCGTCGCAGCCGCGGCGGCCTGGGAGCCGCCGCGAGGACCCTACGGAACCTGCTTCGTGCTGGTCTTCAGCGTGGCTTTCAACCTCGGGGTCGCGCTCGTGGCACGAGCCGCCGCCAGCCCTGACTGAATCTGGACGGCGAGCCGGCCTAGTCGGTGCCATCTCCGACTAGCCGGCGGCTCGGCTCCTGCGCACTCCGCGCGTAATCCGTCAGAGAAATTCCTCTCAGCGTGGCTTTCAAATACTGTATAATGTTTTTTTTCCGTGTTACTTTACTATGTGTTGGTTCAGTGTGAGAAAGCGAGCTGTGTGACCAAATCGACTATGGTGAGGGCATTCGTGCTACATCGTCCATGGAATCAGATCAACTACGTCTACGTGGCTCATAATAGTCATATGTATCTTCAACTTGGATCCAGTATATGTAATGGCTTATGTTAGGTTTTACATGAAAGCATATGTAATTGTACTTCTTTTACTAGCAATGTATTGTGTATGTATCCTACTATATGCTGCAGAGCGATTTCGTACCCAGTCAATTCCAAACTTGGGACTTAAAGTATCAAAAAAAAAACTTGGGACTTATGAGGCCCAGACGGTCATGGGCTAACCAGCAAAGCTTCGACTGCTGGCCCAACCGCCCAACACATAACACTTGACAATTATTGTTTTGTTCCCTCCTGAACATCATCATTTAGCTTGCGTTCGAAAAGAAAATCAACAGCATGGCGTTGGCTATGTCCAGTTTGCAGGTCCAAAAAAAAACATGACACTCAAGGACCATACGAAATTAAAATAGCACCAATATTTCTGAAGTCGGCATTCCAGAGGTATCTGTGATTTACTAATTAACAATTACATTCTAGTGTAACTGTGGTTACAACTCTGAACAAATACAGGAGAAACAATCAAAATACTATTTTTATTTATATATATACCTCATGTGCGGTCGGCGCTCCTGTGATATCGGTCTGTTCGTTGCCTCCGCCGATGGGGCTGGCGTCGCCACCGTCGAGACTGCGCCGCCGGGACCCTACCGGACGTGCTGTTCCACCTAGGACTTCTTGCGGTTGCGATGACTCGCGGCGCCGTCGTGCGCGCTCACGCCAGGTGAGGTCCAGCAACCCAGCAACGCGTCTCCGTCCTGATTACCTTCCGCATTCCCCTCAAAAAAAAAATCACTTTCCACATCAAACGTCCACCAACTCCTCCGGATCTCGTGTGTGTATATATGTTTAACTAGGTAAATGCCCGTGCGTTGCTACGGGTATAATGTATGGGTCAGCTTTTCATCTCGTACCAAACGCAAAAAATGACAGTAGTACCCAAAAATTAAATTGAAATATGAATGTATGTGAGCTACAAGTGTGCAATTACAAGGTGCTTTAGGTAACACATGCATGACAGAAAGGAGCATTTCATCTCAGTAGCAAATAATTTCATATTAGAGAACAAAAAGAATTGATGAACAACATATCGTAAATTATCCTGAATTCCGAGCCAAATCAGAGTTCCTCTCTAACAAAGATTAGACCTTTGACCCTTCGAGAATTATGGGTACATAGTGGATGGGTGAAGCCAAACCTAATTAATCAGAGTGTACAACAGAACAACTGAAAAAATAAGCTACTGCTATAACAATTTTTTGGAAACTATTCCTGGTGGAGTACATCATGATATATAAACAAAAAACATGGAGATACCTTATATGCGTAGCCTATAACAAATACTGCTCTATTCGATAAATTAGTCCTCTCAAATGCATATAGTACATCTATTGCATAACAAATATGCTCACCCAGATCAGGAAAGGGGAAAATGAAAAGGCTTATGTGTTCTGTCATTGCGTGCAATTTCTAACATCAACTGGAGTCCTTATAAATTTTGTCACATTGAAATCTGATAAGTTATCAACTATTTCAATCTTTAATACCGATGCCAATTCCTGGTAAGATAAGTTGTTCATACATTAAAGAGTAATGCTGCAAATAAGTTACAGTATATTTTTCAACATAAACAATCATTCTCACATGTAGAGTAGCCGGAAGTGATGGCAGGAAATCAGAACATGAAGACTTCTCTTGCCCTGGTATGAACTGCCTTAGGAACATCTCCCTTGAATGGTAGAGCTACCAATGCAGGCCTATGCTCTTCCAACATCAAACAGCGCCCATTATAGTCACAGCTTCACCTGCTTTACGTTCAAAAATAAATAGAAGTGCCGATGTTCATTTTATAAACTCGAACTTAAAACATCACTTGGTAGTGCCTAGCTTCTATTGTTCCTTTTCTCAAAATAAAAATGCTTCTGTTGTTCCTATATATTCAGCATGCTTGTTCTCTTGGCCAATCAATGTTTGGAGAAATATCATGGTCTGTAATCCATATACATTTCTTCAAATAGCTACTTGAAGAAAAATGCATTCAAAGAATAAACACACTGGAGCAGCTAGCTTATGGCATATAATTATCATGAGATCAAAGAAGCCCCCAAGTATTGCTGCGCATAAGGTAAATTTACCAAATAATTGTGCCTCACCATGAATACATGTTACTGAGGCTGTTTTATGCAAGTCATATACAGTTAACAAAAGTGCCTCAATATCTTGCTTTGGCTGTCTACACAGCACTATTATGTTTATGATACACCACACTTGGGGTTCGGGCAGGCAAAACAATCCAAGTGAGTGGACACAACAATAAAAATATTAGTACATAATTATCAAATTATTACTGTAGCATTATATTGTCTAATCATGGACTAACAACCAAGTTTCTCGCAAGGTTCAAAAACTTTCTAAGAAGGCAATGTGAATAATACTGCAAACTAATAATTAATATGCACAATACAAACCTATTGTGTCACCTCTTCTTGTTGATCTTGGCAAAGCCAAATTTGGGGATCGTCTGGATTGGCTTGGGCGTTTGACCTGCCAAGTATTTGACAATGATATCCACACATTAGTTCTCTGGCCATAGTTCTCTGGTTAAAGCCATTTAATACCCTATCCAGGAATCACAATTCACAATTTTTATTTGGACAACCACACTAAGATCATCCATCCAAAGTTTTTCAAATTGACCATGAAAATAAGACAAGAAAGTAGAGCCACATACGTCTGATCTAGCTGCTTATTGACCTCCTCAACATCCTCCAGATTAGTGAGCATTGAGCAGCTGCCACATGATGACGCCCCTACTGAGGGTGAACAGTTCCGCATTCCGCAACCAATGAGGAAGCATAAGTGATCAATACGGGCCAATTTTTTTATTTTACAATATCATAGATGCGTGACATTGAAACAAAGAACTCGCTTCAGAAACACTGAAACAGATAGAATACTTTCAACACCCAAAATTTGATGCAAATATCATGACATCATGCATGCCATCCAAAGCTGAAAACATTCAGGTCTATCTCAGAGCAATCTTACGTAGCAGAAAACATTTTAAAAGACCATCCTGCTATCCTATATATATTTGCATTAATCACAATATCTTCAAATCATGTTAGTACTCCGTGCGTTGCTACGGGTATAATGTATGGGTCAGCTTTTCATCTCGTACCAAACGCAAAAAATGACAGTAGTACCCAAAAATTAAATTGAAATATGAATGTATGTGAGCTACAAGTGTGCAATTACAAGGTGCTTTAGGTAACACATGCATGACAGAAAGGAGCATTTCATCTCAGTAGCAAATAATTTCATATTAGAGAACAAAAAGAATTGATGAACAACATATCGTAAATTATCCTGAATTCCGAGCCAAACCAGAGTTCCTCTCTAACTAAGATTAGACCTTTGACCCTTCGAGAATTATGGGTACATAGTGGATGGGTGAAGCCAAACCTAATTAATCAGAGTGTACAACAGAACAACTGAAAAAATAAGCTACTGCTATAACAATTTTTTGGAAACTATTCCTGGTGGAGTACATCATGATATATAAACAAAAAACATGGAGATACCTTATATGCGTAGCCTATAACAAATACTGCTCTATTCGATAAATTAGTCCTCTCAAATGCATATAGTACATCTATTGCATAACAAATATGCTCACCCAGATCAGGAAAGGGGAAAATGAAAAGGCTTATGTGTTCTGTCATTGCGTGCAATTTCTAACATCAACTGGAGTCCTTATAAATTTTGTCACATTGAAATCTGATAAGTTATCAACTATTTCAATCTTTAATACCGATGCCAATTCCTGGTAAGATAAGTTGTTCATACATTAAAGAGTAATGCTGCAAATAAGTTACAGTATATTTTTCAACATAAACAATCATTCTCACATGTAGAGTAGCCGGAAGTGATGGCAGGAAATCAGAACATGAAGACTTCTCTTGCCCTGGTATGAACTGCCTTAGGAACATCTCCCTTGAATGGTAGAGCTACCAATGCAGGCCTATGCTCTTCCAACATCAAACAGCGCCCATTATAGTCACAGCTTCACCTGCTTTACGTTCAAAAATAAATAGAAGTGCCGATGTTCATTTTATAAACTCGAACTTAAAACATCACTTGGTAGTGCCTAGCTTCTATTGTTCCTTTTCTCAAAATAAAAATGCTTCTGTTGTTCCTATATATTCAGCATGCTTGTTCTCTTGGCCAATCAATGTTTGGAGAAATATCATGGTCTGTAATCCATATACATTTCTTCAAATAGCTACTTGAAGAAAAATGCATTCAAAGAATAAACACACTGGAGCAGCTAGCTTATGGCATATAATTATCATGAGATCAAAGAAGCCCCCAAGTATTGCTGCGCATAAGGTAAATTTACCAAATAATTGTGCCTCACCATGAATACATGTTACTGAGGCTGTTTTATGCAAGTCATATACAGTTAACAAAAGTGCCTCAATATCTTGCTTTGGCTGTCTACACAGCACTATTATGTTTATGATACACCACACTTGGGGTTCGGGCAGGCAAAACAATCCAAGTGAGTGGACACAACAATAAAAATATTAGTACATAATTATCAAATTATTACTGTAGCATTATATTGTCTAATCATGGACTAATTAGGCTTAATAGATTCGTATCGTAAATTAGTCCTGGCTTATGTAATGCATTTTGTAATTAATCTATATTTAATACTTCTAATTAGCATTCTTCCATTCGATGTGACGGGACTAAAACTTTAGTAAGGGGAACCAAACACCCCCTTAGGAGTAGACCAACAACTAACAATGTATATTTTCTTCACTTATAAATTAAGGGATACAATATTTATACGAGACAACCAAAATAATAACATATTATATGGATTGTTTGTAAACTTGTTTTAAGATTACATATCAATGTACAATACCAGATATTAGACAACATCAATGTACTAGCACTAAATAGGTTACCGATTAAGTAAATGTTCTTCCACGTCATATACCTAATGAGTGCTTATTTTTTATTGGCAGTGATTAATATACTCTCCCGCTCCATCTTGTTCACCAGAAGCCGACCATATTCATTATATTCAACCATGCATTCAACCAATCAGATCTACATATATACATTCTGGAGGTTGGAGCTCGCACGTACGCACGGAACAGCAGCGATTCGTGGAGCTGCGCGCCGTTGCTTCCCTATGCGCCGTGCCGCCGAGCTGCACATATCCGAAGAAAATCAACTTAGCTTTAGATATCTACATACATCAATCCAACTTCATCCTGATGATTTTCATGACAAAAATATCATAGGAAACATAACGGAAAGGCTAACTCGAAATTTCCCCAAAATTTGTGAACATAAGAAATAAACAGAAATTTCATAGAAACATCAACCCAGTTGCTTCTAATAATCACGTACCTCCGCCGTGAGCAGCCTCCGCTTCCAACAATCACGTACCCGGTGAAAGAATCATAGATTCTTCCGTTCATGCAAAATCACTAGTAGTCTGCAAGCGTGCAAGATGAAGAAAATGAAAAAAAAACATTGCAAATCTCTACTCTGCTAGCAAGATGACCTGCAGCTCCTTATGTGGAGGTGGCCCTGCTACGAGATGCAAACAAGCATTTGCATCAATGCAAAAAAAAAAGCTCTGCCTCATGCACATATCATCGAACGGCTTACCTTCGGACAAGTGGAGGATGCAGACCTGCACGAACACGAACACATCGGAAGTCTCCCACGAGATGCAACCAAATTGATTTTCCAGAACCAAACTGCAGCACCTTACAACGAAGCAAAATCATATGAGATGAAGGGAGCAAGAACAAGCTGCAAGAACAAAATGAAAAAAAACAAGAACGAGCAGCCGTCCTTACAATCCTCGAAGAGAAGGAAATATCAGGAATGATCAAATTGGTAACCCATTTTGATTATATAAATCTTTACCTTGTAAAAATGGAGAGCTTCACATCATGGAAAGAACACATAGAGAGAGGCCAATTGGTCTCCTGTGGGGCAGATCCACGCCTCCGCTGCAGCAGGCCAACAATCCCTATGCTGCAAGCCTGACGCTGAGACTTCGTCTGTGCCCTCTGCCAGCTCTAGCTGGAAAGGCATGTGCTGATGTGCACAACCTAGATCTATGACGTCACCTCTATTTGAGGATACGGGGAGCGAGCTCGGGTATATGAACAATAATTGGCTGCTTCCTTCTCTCTTACTCTAGAAAAAGGAAAAACAGAACATGTTAAGGTATGAGCTGCAATATTATTCTACAAAGAATGGCACAAGCAGAGAAAGTATGTTAAGCTAGAGGCTACTTCTATGATCAACCGGAACAGCCATACCAGCCCCAATCAGAGGCTGTGGTCACATACTAAGAGAAAAATATCTCCCAGAGAAAGCTAGTGGCCCCAACATCCCAAGAACTCAATCTAATAAAATTGGTCTACTATTTTAATATTTGCTGGCCTGGTAATCAAGGAAATAGCCACAAATTCCACTGGTCATATAATTTATAAATCCAAAAAAAGAATAATACAGAACTGCCCTAGACTTCATGGTACTATCCATTAATCTTCCCTGTCATTGTAAGAGTTTAAAAAAAGATCATCAAACAGGTGTGCCCAGATTACATGTGCAGCAGATCGGAAGTGTGAATAGGATCTCTAACCAAATTGCTTGCACGACTGGAGGTTGGAGCTCGCACGTACGCACGGAACAGCAGCGATTCGTGGAGCTACGCGCCGTGCCGCCGAGCTGCACATATCCGAAGAAAATCAACTCAGCTTTAGATATCTACATACATCAATCCAACTTCATCCTGATGATTTTCATGACAAAAATATCATAGGAAACATAACGGAAAGGCTAACTCGAAATTTCCCCAAAATTTGTGAACATAAGAAATAAACAGAAATTTCATAGAAACATCAACCCAGTTGCTTCTAATAATCACGTACCTCCGCCGTGAGCAGCCTCCGCTTCCAACAATCACGTACCCGGTGAAAGAATCATAGATTCTTCCATTCAGGCAAAATCACGAGTAGTCTGCAAGCGTGCAAGATGAAGAAAATGAAAAAAAAGACATTGCAAATCTCTACTCTGCTAGCAAGATGACCTACAGCTCCTTATGTGGAGGTGGCCCTGCTACGAGATGCAAACAAGCATTTGCATCAATGCAAAAAAAAAGAAGCTCTGCCTCATGCACATATCATCGAACGGCTTACCTTCGGATAAGTCGAGGATGCAGACCTGCACGAACACGAACACATCGGAAGTCTCCCACGAGATGCAACCAAATTGATTTTCCAGAACCAAACTGCAGCACCTTACAACGAAGCAAAATCATATGAGATGAAGGGAGCAAGAACAAGCTGCAAGAACAAAATGAAAAAAAACAAGAACGAGCAGCCGTCCTCGCGTGCGCCCGCGAGCTGCCCACGCCCGTGCCCGCCAACAAGACGACACCAACTGCTTGAAGTTGATGGCGCGCGGCGAATCCAGACACAACGAGGGAGGGATGGGGTGAGAGCTCACCTGAACCGGCTGCTGATGGGCTTGAGGTCGACGGCCTGGACAATGAGCTCCGGCACCTCGGCGGCGTCGCCCGGCGACGGGTTCGCCAGGATGTGGGACATGGCGCCCGGCGTCACGGACATGGCGGCGTTCATGCCTGCTCTCGGTCAGCTGGATTCGTCTCGCGGAGGTGGCGCCGCGCTCGAGGAGGTGGACGACGGTGAGGAGGGCGGGTAGCGGGGCGTCGCGGGCCGAGAGCGGGAGGTCGGCGTCGTCGTCGTGGCCCGCCGCGGCCTCTCATCGCTCGGCATGGGACGCCAGCTAATTCGGGCCGCCGGAGGGCACCGCACCCTGCCGAGACAAAACCAAGGTGAGAGATGAAGATGCACGAGACTCACGGTACACCCCGATGTAGGGCTCTTGGACCTCGACCCCGACCTGTAGACGGCGGCGATGTCGATCGACGCGGCCGGCGGCGATCCACGCGTCGACGCCGCGGCGTCGAAGGCAGCGGAGGCGGCCGGCGATCCACGCGGCCGGCGATCCACCCGGAGAGGCGGCCGGAGGCGTGGCGGCGGGCTGGGGGCGTTGGATCTCGCTGCTCTGAGCTGGCGGCGGCCTAAATACCGGCGTCCAGATACCCGGCGGCGGCGGCGGATCTCGTTGCTCTACCGCGGGCAGGCGAAGTGGTCGCGACGGCCGGGGATCTCGGCGGAGGAGGAGCCCGGCGTGGCGGCTGGCGTGGGAACAGTCGGGCTGGAGGCGAGGCGGGGGTGGATTTCGGGGGAGGTAGGGATTCGGTATGGTTGTTTTTGCGGAGGGGAGGATGGGGATCGCAGGAGCGTCCGATGTTTGGCCTACGATCGCAGGCAGACGGAAGAGGGGAGGCAGACCCACGAGTCGCACCACGCGGTTCCTAAGCACAGGATTATTAGGAGTAGAGAAAGGAACATCTGTCCATGTCACTCTCATATTATAAGTTATTGGCGCATATACCCCATGTACCATATTCTACGCTTATAGGCATGAATATTATAAATTGTGATGATAATGTATCTAGCATAAGCAACATACATGCAAAAGAAAATGGCGTGACTATACATACCCAGGGGACGATGTATCCAGCTCCTTCTTTGACAATTTAATAGTAATTAAGGACACATGACGAATGGTCTCAATACTGCCATCGAAACATGAAGGGATCAGGTTAAATATCTTTAAAAATATATATGAATATAAGAAAATATCCGGTGCCCCTTACATTTCAAGGCCTTCTTCTATTGGTAGTGCCTAGCTTCTATTGTTCCTTTTCTCAAAATAAAAATGCTTCTGTTGTTCCTATATATTCAGCATGCTTGTTCTCTTGGCCAATCAATGTTTGGAGAAATATCATGGTCTGTAATCCATATACATTTCTTCAAATAGCTACTTGAAGAAAAATGCATTCAAAGAATAAACACACTGGAGCAGCTAGCTTATGGCATATAATTATCATGAGATCAAAGAAGCCCCCAAGTATTGCTGCGCATAAGGTAAATTTACCAAATAATTGTGCCTCACCATGAATACATGTTACTGAGGCTGTTTTATGCAAGTCATATACAGTTAACAAAAGTGCCTCAATATCTTGCTTTGGCTGTCTACACAGCACTATTATGTTTATGATACACCACACTTGGGGTTCGGGCAGGCAAAACAATCCAAGTGAGTGGACACAACAATAAAAATATTAGTACATAATTATCAAATTATTACTGTAGCATTATATTGTCTAATCATGGACTAACGGTGGATGGAAAGGGCGCGGGGGTGGGGAGGCGCAGAGCGCCGGCGCCGCTGCTCGGGTCCTTCTCGCCGCCGGGGCCCTTCTCGCCGCGGCGCGAAGTGGCTGGAGGAGGCGGCAGCGGCTAGAGAAGGCGGCGGCGGGAGGCGTGGGGGAGAGGAGGCGTCGAGGGGGAGGCGCGCGGAGGCGTCGCGGGCGGAAGGGTTTTTGGCGGACAGGCGGCGGCGGGCGGGGGATGGGCTGAGGGGAGGCGGGCTTGGGGATGGGAGGGGACTTCGGAGGGGAGAGGCGTGCGGGTGATTCGGCGGAGGAAAGGAGGGCGGGGGGATTTGCACGAACCATCCGATTCCCCGTGTACGGATGGATCGCAGGCAGACGGAAAACAGAGGCAGACCCACGGAGTCGCACCAAGCGGTTCCTGAGCACAGGATTATTAGGAGTAGAGATAGTCAATTTGTTTTGTCGCAAAGTCCGTTGTTCTAAACGCCCTTTATAGCCGCTCATAGTTATTGTTAATGGTTATTATTCATATTATGTTGTGGTAGCAGGTAATACCCATAATCACTTTGTATAGGGTAAGGTATAGGGGAAAAAATCCAAATTACTACCCTATGGATAAAGTCCAAATAATCCCTAAATTCTAGATACCATAATCACAAGTATGAAGCCGGAACATTTCTTTATCTAGAAAAAAATATTTTGGTTCATTTTACACTTACAACTATCTCAGTCGGCCCAATCTATCCATTCTTAAGATTTATCTTTTTTGTTTATCCATGCACATGTGGTATTTTAGTCAAAATTTTGTGAGATGATAGAAAACCACATAAAGTATTTAAAAAAAGATAATATGAAAGTTTCATCATTATTTTGAAAGACTATCATATGTAATCATATATTAACTATATGTTACAAAAATTAATGGAAAATAATGATAAAAACTTATATTATATTTTTTTAAAATATTTTATGTGGCTCTCTGTTATCCAATAAAATTTTAATTTAAAACATCACTTGTGAATGGAGAAAAAAAGATAAATCTTGCGAAGGAGTAGATTGGATCAATTGAGATAGCTGTGGAATTACAATGAACCTTAACATACTTTAGGGGTCTATCTGAACTTTGTCTATACTTGATGGTGGTATTTGGATTTTATAAATTTAACTATTGATCACCTAGAATCTTGTTCCGGAGAAGAGAGTTCATGATACACATGTGCTCTTAAACGAAGTCCAAATGAAGCAAATCGTTATTTCAATTCAATTTTCTTGGTCAAACTTTTTTGTGATGCTATATGGATGTACTTTGGTTAGGAGTTAAGTTAACAAGAATTCATTTACATTTAAATGAATCAACTTAAGTGTCAAATATGTTATGTCAACCTTAACAAGTTCAAGTGCCATATATGTTTTAAGTGAACAAGTTAATTTGAATACCATAATGTTTAAGTGAAGTTAAGAACTTTAAGTGTTATATGAGTAAATAGACTTTAGAAAATGTCAATAGTTAAATGTTTATGAAAAACAAATATGCCATATATCTATTAGCAAGTATTTTCTTGGCTGCTACCCGCCAAGGAAACACACTATTTCCTTGGCAGCCCAACAAAACAGCCAAGGAAACACTCAATTTCTTTGGCAGTCCAACAAATTCACCAAGATAATGCATAGTTTTCTTGGCAGCCCGATTAATTTTCCAAGGTAAGACAAAAATTTTCTTGGCGTTTCTCAACATCCGCCAAGGTTATGCACAACTTTCTTTTTTTAGACAATGGAAGAGTTTCAGCTTCGGACCCCTCCAAGGAGAGGCATCAGTCCGTAATTAGTACAAGCACACTCACAGTTTAAACCAAATTATGTTTAACATCATTTCTCGATACGCAAAATGCAAGGCCATCCATTGGACACAAAGAACTGCATAGCTCTAAACTCTAAAACCTGGCATGCCTCAACTATCTTCTCCCTCCGTATATCAATGTGCTGCAAATAGGGCCCAGAACCGAAGCCAATGTGTCCCCCTGAAGAGCACCTGCAAAAAGTTTTCGATATGCAATTGTTAAACACGGCATCATCGCTTGTCAGCCAAATAGCCCAACAAATAGTTGCAGCTCCAGTCAATAACAATAAATTATGCTTCTGGCTTCCCTGTTTAGACCAATTACTAAACAGATGATTTGTGTTCACTGGTGGTGGTACACCTAACACGATATGAATTGCACGCCAAAGAAATTTTGCATAATGACAGTCAAAAAAACAAGTGGTGGATGGTTTCCTGCTTACTACAAAAGCAACAAGCTTTACTCCCGTTCCAATCCCTTCTAGCTAAATTATCTTATGTAAGGATCACACCCCTTTTAAGGTACCACATGAAAATTTTGACTATAAAAGGAATCTTCATATGCCAAATTTCTTGTGTAGCTTTGATACCGTTATTGACTAGATGTTTGTACATTGAATTAACCTTGAAATTCTCATTCTTCTTAAGGTTCCAAAAAACAAATCCAAACATTCATTTAGAGTAATGTGTACAAGGGGGTCTTGCAACCAGGCTATGCCACTCAGTTAACTTATCCCCCATTAAAGCTCTTCGAAAGGAAACATTAAGTGGGGTCGAACTGAGCACCTCTGCCACAATTGCATATTTCTTTTGTACTATATTAAACAAATTAGGATATTGGACTTTAAGTTTTTGGGTGCCTAACCATATATCTTTCTAAAATCTGATTTGGTTGCCACACTAACTAGATTGAACCTTTCCAGATTTAGGAATTGGTCTTTTACCAATTTATCCCCATGAGGCTTGACCAAAAATGTGAATTTCCAGCGTTTTTACTTGTTTGGCTTAGAGTTTTATTCCTTAGATACTTGTCCACCTTGTTGTTTTGGTTGGCAGAGTATATTACATCTAACACGTCTATATTTTTTGTATTGATCATTTTGCAAAAAAAATCTCGACCTATAATATTCCATTTTTTTGAGGACTCCCCTTGGGACTTCAAAAAAGACAACATAAACATGGGCAAACTAGAAATGATAGAATTTATCAAGACTAGACTGCCTCCTATCGAAAGGAGTTCACCATTCCACCCACTTAAATGGTTTTCTATTCTATCTTCTATTAGCTCCCAATCCTTGTTTGTCAATTTTCTATAGTGCACAATTTTCTTTTTTTTTTGACTTAGGGAAACCCCTACCTATTTTTTTATTTTTTATTCCAAACCCAGTTAATTCGCTTCCACAGAGAGTTGAACCTGGGTCTGTTGGGTAGTACTCAGGTGCTCTAGCCACTAGACTAGATCCCCTTTCACGTGCACAATTTTCTTGTCAGCTCGATGAGTTTGCCAAAGTAGTAGTTTTTTTTTGCATTTCTCATCATCTGTCGAGGTATATACATTTCCATGGTTGTTTACTAATACTGCCAAGAAAAATGAAGTTTCCTTGGCCGTTGAATTTTGGCCGCCAAGTGAATTTCTAGCCGCCAAGGAAAACATAATTTGGTGTAGTGATGATGACATCTAATTTTGTTTCACCGGTGTAGATCAACAGAAGCTTCTGTATGTCTCCAGGAGTTCTATCACGTTTTTCGTAGCACAGCGTTTCTAAGATTCGCTCCTTGTACGTAATCCCCTCGTCTCGCAAATCCTGTATGTCAACCTTGCATCTAATATAATCGTTTACGCCGTCTTTTTGTCTGCTTTAGCACCCCTTATAAAAAAATTATCCTAGCCGCTGCTGACTATATTTCCATCTTAATTAATTGTCACTCTAGAAATACGGATGCAGGCGCGTGCGTGTGACGTCCTATATATGGACGCTCTTATCCATCCGTTTCAGGGGCGAATCTGCCTTATGCATGTCACCGGTTTGCTAATCTAATGGAAAACACTGACCATTCCATACTTGACCCCGTCCTGTAATGGAGCTGAATTAAGCTGACCCCGGCGCTTAACTTGTCTGGCTCCGCCGTGTATATATTCACACTGCCGCCGAGTCCTCCGTCATGGAAGGCGTACTATCCCACAATCTATCCGGCCGATGGCATGACGTGGCCCGCTGTCTTCGTTGAGATGCTATACTTATACTAAGATTATTATACGGTAATTAATACACGATTTCCAAACCCACGCTCACGTGTACGTCAGGCGAGTCAGAAACTGGTTTCGATCTGTGGTCAACATGGAGCGGTAGAAAACGTTTGGTTCGCTCAAGGAGAAGGAGAACGTACAATCCCCACTCGATTGCTTTTCCTGCTGCTCTGAAAAGGGACTGGAAAAGTTTTAAACTCGCCGACGTACAGTGCTTGCTGACGCCAATCTTGTCCTCTCTGATGCACGAGATGCATGGACATCCATTAGCATGGATGCACTCAACCGACGACAGCACACGTACTCTTGCGGTCTTGCCGGTCTATAAATGTATAGCGCGTACTCTCTATTCTTTTCCACAACAAGCGCTCTCTCTCTCTCTCTCAAAGAAAGGAAAGGAAGCTCGATCTCCACTCCGTGTGAAGCTCTACTGTACTTGCATACTTGAAAGAAGGTACATATGGGATTATTATCTGATTTGCGCTTGTGAGTTTGCTTTTCTCTGGGTTGTACGTCACACTTTAAATTTGTTCCGCAGGACCGAGGAGGTTTAGGTCTCGGTACATGTACATATGGCGCGAGCAATGGATTCCGCAAGAGCAGGTCTTGCCATTGCCTCCGCGGCCGTCGGAGTTGCCATCTCCATCATCGCCGCTCCCGGGGAAGAAGACCCTTCCCGCCTGACGTGCTGCGTGCTCGCTCTCTGATGCCTGGCGTTCCACGGCGGCATCGCGCTCGTCTTCCGCGGCGTGCGCGCTCGCGCCAGCAGCCGTGAGCGCCGGTGAGCCCAGCCGGGGCGCCGCCGGCCGGCCGGTGACCCGGAGGGTGGCCTAGTCAGCACCATCTCTGGCTAGGGCCTAGCAGGTTGGGCGCGGCTCTCTTGTGCACACTTGCAGCACAATCTGTTCCAGTGTTGTAGAGTGATTACGTTCGTTGGGCGGATTGTGTCTCAAGTGAGAGGAAGCCGCGACCTATTTGGGCGCTCTCTGCTATGTCTAATTAGCGACCTAGTGATGTGGTCGACCCTCGATTTTTTAGGGGTTATATAGACTTTTTTTTTTCTTTATACTGGCTTCGGCGAGTATAATTCTTTCGAGTCACATGTATAATTTTTTTAGATAATGGATTTGAAAAAATCCGGCATTGACCCAAAATGCTACGACCAAAATTACAGACTAGCAGCACATCCGCCTGCTCACACAAAGTTTACCAACGCAAAACCGCCATAAAACGATGAAATTATTATTATTATTATTATTATTATTATTATTTATTGACGTGGCCCGCTGTCTTCGTTGAGATGCTATACTTATACTAAGATTATTATACGGTAATTAATACACGATTTCCAAACCCACGCTCACGTGTACGTCAGGCGAGTCAGAAACTGGTTTCGATCTGTGGTCAACATGGAGCGGTAGAAAACGTTTGGTTCGCTCAAGGAGAAGGAGAACGTACAATCCCCACTCGATTGCTTTTCCTGCTGCTCTGAAAAGGGACTGGAAAAGTTTTAAACTCGCCGACGTACAGTGCTTGCTGACGCCAATCTTGTCCTCTCTGATGCACGAGATGCATGGACATCCATTAGCATGGATGCACTCAACCGACGACAGCACACGTACTCTTGCGGTCTTGCCGGTCTATAAATGTATAGCGCGTACTCTCTATTCTTTTCCACAACAAGCGCTCTCTCTCTCTCTCTCAAAGAAAGGAAAGGAAGCTCGATCTCCACTCCGTGTGAAGCTCTACTGTACTTGCATACTTGAAAGAAGGTACATATGGGATTATTATCTGATTTGCGCTTGTGAGTTTGCTTTTCTCTGGGTTGTACGTCACACTTTAAATTTGTTCCGCAGGACCGAGGAGGTTTAGGTCTCGGTACATGTACATATGGCGCGAGCAATGGATTCCGCAAGAGCAGGTCTTGCCATTGCCTCCGCGGCCGTCGGAGTTGCCATCTCCATCATCGCCGCTCCCGGGGAAGAAGACCCTTCCCGCCTGACGTGCTGCGTGCTCGCTCTCTGATGCCTGGCGTTCCACGGCGGCATCGCGCTCGTCTTCCGCGGCGTGCGCGCTCGCGCCAGCAGCCGTGAGCGCCGGTGAGCCCAGCCGGGGCGCCGCCGGCCGGCCGGTGACCCGGAGGGTGTGGCCTAGCCAGCACCATCTCTGGCTAGGCCTAGCAGGTTGGGCGCGGCTCTCTTGTGCACTTGCAGCACAATCTGTTCGAGAAAGTGATCACGTTGTTTGGGCGGATTGTGTCTCAAGTGAAAGGAAGCCGCGACCTATTTGGGCGCCCTCTGTTATGTCTAATTAGCGACAGGTCGATCGACCCTCGATACTTGGGGGAGTTATATAGACTTTTTTCTTTAAACTGGCTTCGGCGAGTAGAATTCTTTCAAGTTACATGTCTAATTAGCGTTGGGCTTGTGCGACTTGATGTTGATTTTGACGGTTAAATTTCAAAATAATTCCACTTTCCAAAGCCATCTTGAACAATGGCGAGAAGCTAGCACTGTCTGCCCATGTGGGACGATTTCTGAGGCAAACTAAAGAGAATGCAAACTTAAGTATATCCGTTCGGCTACCGTCCTTGTTTTTCACATGATTAATCTTTTTGTACAGTACGTTTATTTTTCCTTTTATAGACTAACAAATGTCTTTGTAGACGTAGTCACGTAGCTAGCCATGCACGGGCACGCATATCGAATGCTAGAGATATGATGGGCCTGATTCTTTTAACAAAATGTGCTATGCTGGGCCTAGCAACTTCATTCGGCCCAACCACTAAATGTGCTATGCTGGGCCTAGCCACAGTTTGACTTGCAAATTCTTTCTTCTTCAGCTTCGAAGGCACTTTGTCACTGTACTTCTTCTTTTCTTATTTTTCTTGAGGGATGCTACCATCATCACTATCGGTAAGAATATCCTTCTAATAGCTTTGTAGAGCACTTCTTTGCGGATTTGGAGCTAGCTACACCACATGTGGAGAAGAAGGAAGGCACGTAGGCTCAAGTCCTTCGATGGATACCGCACCTCATGGATAGATGAAGGTGAATGTTCATACTTTCAAAGAACTCGTTTACCGCGGCAATGGCAGCAATCGCGAGGGATGACACTGGTACTTCACTACTTCCTAAGGAGCTTTTGTGGTCGTGATGAGGGGAGTCTCAGACCTAGAGATTGCAGAATCAATGGCATGCACGCAGAGAAGGTTTGGCTCTTGCAAGCGACCTCTTACTGCGGAAGATTAGGATTATTGCCACTGATTGTGCAAATGTAATCGATCAGGAACATGCAAGGAACTTATGGCCATATCATCCGAGAGATCAAGACAATAATGGCAAGCTTTACCATGGCAAAAATCATCCACGAACGCAGGGGCTCCAATAGCCATGCCCATAGATTGGCCAGAAGCTCGATTTAGGAGTCTGTAGGACGACATGTCTGGGTGTTAACTTCTTTTCCAAAAAGAAACCTTAATCTAAAAAACATCGAGAAAAGGGAGAGAAAAGAAAAGGTATATGTAGGTCAACATCAAAATTAAAATAATCAACCCTAATGATTTTTAATTAATAGGCACTGTACGTTGCCATCGGATATAATTATTATAATGCGTGGCATATAGAGCTAGGCAAATGACGGCGATGGATGGGATGCATGCCACCACATTTTGGCTGCTTACTTAACCGGCATTCTTCTAGCACTCCTTCGAGAATAATACGGTGATGCGGATGCGCAGGCATGACGTCCAATCAGATGGCCTTACTTATCTAACCGTTCGCGTATTCACACGCTCTGCATGCGGCGTTCTCCGTCGAGGACTAGATCTGAACCAATGATGCTGAAGAGTTCTCCGGCGTTCACCCAGGGAGTGTTGTTCGCCGACGCCAACGTACTACTGGCAGGGGTGGTAAAGGGCCTTCACTTTTGCACTAGAAATTTGATCGGGCCGGATAAGGGCCAGATCAAAATAATACTAGTTTTTGACCTAAATTTTGTTAGGGCCAAGTTTGATTATGAAGTAACAAACGGGCCATGATCCGTTACCACCCCTAACTACTGGCAACTGAAACCACTATAATTAATAACATGGCAATGCACGAATACCTTGCTCGCGCCAGGGACTCTCCACCACTCTGGATTCTGGAATCAATGTCAACCCATACAATATATACATTGAGCGCGTAGAATTCTATTGCTTTGCGTGAGTTTGAAATCTGCAGCGCTTGACTTCTCGTCTCTCTTATGAGAGACGGATTAAAAAATAAATATACTATGCAGCAAGCATCTCAAAACCGACAGCCCGCTCCGGCCCGGCGAAGGCCAGTCTATAAATACTACTGCTTGATTGCTTCACTCTCTTCTCTTCATCACAAGTTCACAACTCACAAGACGTCTCTCTTCGACATCAAAAAAAAAAGGAAAGAAAGGCGCCAAAATCCAAGCTACTACTCGAAAGGTACGTACGCATCTGGATTGTCCATTCTTTATCTTCTCTCTTTTTCTGAGTTGTGAATCAACCAAGTCTAGCTCAAACCAGTTCTAATCTGCTTCGCCGGCGGGGGTTTATTAGGTCTCCGTGGGCTGGCAATGGATTGCGCAAGAATAATAGGCCTGGCCATGGCCTCCGCTGCCTTCGCAGTCACTGTGTCTCCGTCTCCGCGGCCGGCGAAGACCCCTCCTGCCTGACGTGCTGCGTGCTGGCGCTCTCCACCCTGGCTTTCCACGGCGGCATTGCGCTCATCGTTCGCGGCGTGCGCGTGTGGCAGCCGTGAAGCCGGCCGCCGGTGGGCAGCTAGCCTGCCCCGGGTGGCCTAGTCAGCACCATCGTCGTCTCTGGCTAGGTTTAGGTTGGGAGCGGCTCTCTTGCACTTGAGTTGCAATCCGGCCGACAGATCGAGCAGTCAATAATGACAATGTTGCCTGCAAGGAGGATTGTGTCTTAAGTGCAAAGGAGGCGCGCCCCACTTAGGCAGACGCTGCTCTTCCAGTGTTTAAGCTGGCTTCGACGGGTGGAGTTCTTTTGGATTATCCGTCTGATCTATGTTGCTTGTATCCGACTTGATGTTGATTTGACGGCTAATTTCAGGAGAATTCCACTTTCCAAAGCCACCTTAAACACTGAGGAGCACTGTCTGCCCAAGTGTGGACACCGACCGATGAGGCAAACTAGCTAGAAGCTGTTAGTTAACCATGCATTTTCTGTATTTTCCGATGTCGTCCAGTTGCCCTAGCTTCCTCCAGTTTCCTCTGTTCGAGTCTTCTACACTGAATTGACATGAAAAATGAAGTGTCACAAATTCATAACTCTGGGTCAGCTACATGCAAAGCCAAATAATATACGGAGAGGCAAGGCGTGATTATGCAAGTTGTTGTTCCCGTCATCGGACATTCCATGCGCTCGGCGTTCACCGCGCGCGGATATGTTCAGACTTCAGAGATCCGGCCGGCGCGCGCGAGCGCGGCCGTGAGGGACAGTGCGCGTGCGAGAGTGCGCGCCATCTGCGGGCTTGAGTTCTTCATTTGGCCAGGCGCACGGTGGCCATATGCGCTGGCGGCACCGGCACAGGGGCGATCGAGGCGCCACTGGCCTGACGCCCTGACCTCAACTTCCCGCCGTAGCAGGACGACAACGACACAGCACACAGCAGCGATGGCCAATGCCAACCACAACGGTGGCCCGTGGCCATATTTGCTTGTGTGGTAAGGTGATCGATTTGGCCAACCACAACGGTGGCCACTGCCAACCACAATCCAAATAACAATACAATGCCAACCACAACAGTTTTTATTATTATAATTAGGGTATTATAGTGTCTGGTTTGAGCAGTGGTAACGTAAACTTAAATGTAATGCAATCACAACGGCATCAGTACGGCGATAAGTGATTACAGCCTCTGTTTGGTTCACCAAGGTAACGGTATCGCAAATGACTTCAAGTCGCAAAGTGATGTGGGTGCCGCCTGCCATTGGTGGTGTTCTACTTGTCCAGTTCCTTCCCTGTACCTCTTCACTGCTTTACACCTCCCCACCACCATGCCCCCGCAATTCAAAATCTCAAATCAGCGGAAGAACTAATCTCCAGAGAAAAGATGGATCATGAACTTACCGTTGCTCCTCGGTTGCAAAATTGAACTCCACGTGCCTTCGACTTGTGATGCTGATCATCAAAATCGAGCTCCATTGCCTTTAAATTGAACCCACGCATAGCCAAAAGCGATTTCAGATGCCTGAATTCGAGTTCCCTATTGCTGCTTCTTTTGTGATTGCTCTGTTTCGCCATTGTTGCACAATAGAGCTCCCGTATAAGAGCTTTAGGAGAAGGTGAGGGAGGCGAGGAGAGAGGAGCATGCAACGGGAAAAGAAAGAAGCAATTTGGGAAGGCCAGCGCGTTGCCGGCACCGCTGCTTGTGTTCTCGAATTGGAACGACAGAACGAAGCAATATCGATGCGATTACGGCCAGAAACAGGTGGGATCAGATTTGAATAGGCAGGTATCCGATTACGCGGCAACGGATTACCGATCAATACCCGTATCGCTATCTGTTATCGGTCCGTGATGTGTTTACGTTACATTTGATAAACCAAACACTATCTATACGGTGATCGATTTGGAGTTGTAAATGTAATGAGTGGTGACTAAAAGTTTGCAGCTCTAGTTCTTTATTATCGGTTCATTTTCTACCTGAATTCGTCAATTCATTTTTTGGAGCTAGCACAAACCTAGTCAATATAATTTATATTTATAAAGAATATAGTAAAGGAAGATTTCATATTTATATATAGCAAATATATAGATACGGTTTTAGACAAATTTTCTCAAAAAACAAACAAGAATTTTACATTTGTAACCAATAATTATTCAGTAACCATAAAATATAACCTCTAATTAACATAATTATTGATATTCAAGAATTTCAGCACGTGATATTCCCGGCCTCCTCCTCTGAAATGGCGATTGCTGAAGGTGATGTTGCGGCATGGCCATCGGAAAAGATCCTGGAGTTGTATGTGTTTCGACGCGTACTACTCCTGTTGAGCGTCTATGACAGCGATCGGGAAGCGTTGTCCTGGTGTACATCGAAAGGAAATCTTGCGATGATTATATATATAATATGGGAGCCGCGCCAACACCAACAGAATAATCTCTTTGCGCAATATTTCAATCCGTCCGATATTGTTTAAGCAGGGGGATCACATGGATTACCACGGAATATTAACGGAAGCAGCCTGGTAGATAGGTGCCCCCATATGGGGCCTCTCCTGCCACCTACACAGCTTAATTAATTACCTTCTGACAACATCATCTCCCTCTCACCGCCCGATCCCGCGTGGTGGCGTCCCGCAAGGCCGCAACGGCCGGGCCGCCTCGTCCTGGACCTGTTAGGTTGATCTCCCGGCCCACACGGCCCAAAGGCCGTGGGCCTGATCCAGTCCGCGCCCTGATCGGGGGCGCCCAATCCTACATGGTTGGAGGGCCCCTGTCACCCCGCGCTATAAAGAAAGGTGGGGGCCGCCGACTCAAGTAACAAGGTTCACCTGAGCCGCCACGACCCACCGAAACACCAATCCGATCTAGGGTTAGCGCGGGCAGTGACGGGAAGACCCGCCACCGCCGCCACGACGTCATCGCCGTACTCCGTCGCCGTCCCGGGCCAGTGCCGGTGGCGACCAGAGGGCCGGCGCGACCTGCTACCGCGACGCACTCCTACGACTACACTGCGCGACGCGGTAGGAGATCCCGCTGGCCTTCGGGTCGCCACCAGCACTGGCCCGGAGCGGCGACAGAGTCCAGCGTGGACGTCGTGGCGGCGGTGGTGGGTCTTCCCGTCACTGCCCGCGCTAACCCTAGATCGGATTGGTGTGTCGGTGGGTCGTGGCGGCTCAGGTGAACCTCGTATCTTGAGCCGGCGGCCCCCACCTTTCTTTATAGCGCGGGGTGACAGGGGCCCTCCAACCATGTAGGATTGGGCGCCCCCGATCAGGGCGCGGACTGGATCAGGCCCACGGCCTTTGGGCCGTGTGGGCCGGGAGATCAACCTAACAACCAAACCTAACATCCAGCTCCTGCGTTCAGTGATCAATCGCCATTACCAAACTCTCACAGAGAAACCACTCCACCAGCTTTCAGATCGATGCGACGCAGGACGTACATGTTGCCTGCAGAAGAAAAGGATGCGACGGGCATGCTCAGCTTTAGAGATCAGTATTTCAGTCTTCGGTGGTCTTTTCAATCCCAAACTGGACAGTTTCTCCTAACAGCAGTGAAACAGCGACAGGGCATGTTCACCGTAACTTCCGGAGATCTGGCATGGACGCGAGCCCGGATGTGACTTTCAGGCGCTGGTCAGATTGAAATGAAATGAGGTAATATGCCGGGTCGGCACATGAGGATGTCCGGTGGCCGCAACGCTGATCGCCCACCGACCGGTCGTTTCAGTTTCC